>SJYA01014289.1:0-10503 GCA_006410615.1 Neotragus moschatus
ATGAGTTTGAGTAAACTCTGGGTGTTGGTGATGGACAGGGAGGCCTGGCATGCTGCAGTCCATGGGGTTCCAAAGAGTCAGACATGACTAAGCGACTGAACTGAACTGAATGAATCTCACAGACATCCTGACAATCAATAGGAGATAAGTGGAAAACACTATGAAATTCTGTTTTACCCACTCGTAAACAGTAAAAATTCCTTGTACTGGTGGTTATGTTTGTAAGAAGTTGTATGGACTAAAAAGGCTTGCAGGAGCCTCCTGAGGTCAGGATCTTGACCTGATGGTAGTTATTTGGATTTATTCATGTGTCAAAATTCATCAAGCTAAGCCCTTAAGAGTCATGAACACTGATATGTGTAAATGACACTTCAGTTTAAAAAAAACAAAAAGGGGGATGAATGGAAGTCTAGTGTAGACCTTTCTTCTACAAACAGCCTCTGAGAAGCTGGTTGTACAGATAGTCACACTGATCAGAGGCCATTCTAGAGCTCAGGAAGTGGGCGGGGCGGGAATAAGAGATGAAAAGAATGCCCAAGAAGCTGGGAGATGTTTCTCATGCAGGAATTTGTCATGGGAGGGACAGAGGGAGGTGAGGAGAAAGGCTTCAAGTGGCAATCAGATGCAGATGAGTCTGAAAGGATTGAGCGAAGAGAAAGAGAAGCAAGCAGTCTATTTCCAACATGAATTTTCTCACAGGCTGAGGTCTCAGCAGGTGGAGAGTGGTGAGGGTTTGAGGTGAGGTGAGTGGCTGGCAGAGTTGGTGTAGGAGGCAGAGCAGAAGTGCAGAGATCGTGGCGCCTGCAGCATCATGCAGACAAGAGATGATGAGAGAGGTGGACCGGGGGGAGAGTTCAGGAAGGGGATGGAGTCGGGAACGATGTGGGGTATATTAGGGATAGGAACTAGGCACGGCTGGTGAGGGATCTAATGACTGTTCACATAGAATGAACAGGACCTGGGCATGGCTGCACAACGGAGCTAATGATTGTTCAAAGCTGGTTCTGGCCTTTTCAACTTCTTGGGTGTAACTTGTGTCCCCAGAGAGGTCTCAATAAGAAGCTTCCCCCGAATTTCAGAGGCAACGGCCCCTCCCAGTCTACAGTGACCACCACTGCCTGGATCTTGGCAATCCACCTGAGAAAGTGCTTGGGGAAAGAGCTCTCTTCACCATCCGTAGCTCTCGTCCAGGATGCAACAGGCAGGTCAGTTCTGGTTTGGAAATGGGATACCCTGTTTGCGGAGATACAGAACAAAGGTGTTTTGTAAAGACTATGAAGACTCTCTCTCTAGAGTGTGGTTTTTAGGACAGGGAAGATTTCAGAGTAATAGTGTTCCCATGCACAAAAAAAATGCTGCCCTGGGTCCTGAAACCAAGGCACAAACACCAGCCTTGCGCAATGTCTACACAACAGCCTCCATCCTATAGAATCCAAAACCTGCTCACGTGTAGCTCACGGGACCCCTGGAAAAGACACCCACTCTTCCCACAGATGTTCTCTGATTAATCTAAGTCCATGTGTCTCACCAGGTGATGCCAGATTCTCACCACAGGCCACTTCAAATCAGGTCTCTGGGATCAGGCCTGGGGCCACCCGGCCCAGCCAGGTTGGGCCAGTCAGATCCCTGTCACGGGAATCTTTTACAGGGGCCTCAGGCTGAGCCCCTGCTGAGTGCTGGGGCAAGAGGTCACTTCCTGTCACAAGAACACCTTCACAGAAAGGGCATGACCTAGACACGCTGAAAAGAGTAGAGATAAGAAACCTGAAGGTCTCAGAGAGAAGGACTGAGGTGGCCATTCCTACCCAGAGCTGTTGTGAAGAGACAGTGACCCAGGCAGACTCACGGAGAGAAGCCAGGGTGTGCATCTGCCTGCGGATTCGCCCAGGTCCTGGGGACCCAGGACACCCTGCTCCCAGGAGCCCCACTTCCTCCCGCCAGGAGGACCAGGCTTCTTGCTCAACCATCCATGTTGGAGACAAACGGAGAGCAGGTGGGAGGAAGCGAGCCCAGAACATGGAAGATGGGTTGTGGGAGGAGGGGGGTGGCTGGGTCCACTATCCAGGCCTTGAGAGGATGGCACCCAGAGGAGGCTGCAGAACTCCCACCCCTGCCACCACGGAGGTGAGGAGACACTTACCCAGTGAGAGCAGGAGCCTGGAGGTCTCCAGCACCACCTCTTGGTACAGGGTTTTCTGAGTCGGGTCCAGTAATTTCCACTCCTGCCGGGTGAAGGTCACAACCACATCCTTGAGGGTCACTGGTGCCTGGCAAATCAAACAGAGTAGCATCATGTGCTTTGGGGCTGTTGGATGGGATCAGAGCCTGCTTATTTCAGGTGTTTGCCTCAGGCCTTTCCAGCCTGCTGTAGTTGGGAACACAGGTTCTGGTGGCAGACGGACAAGGTGTGAGTTTCAACTAACTTGAGAGCTGTGTAACCTGGTGCAGGTAACAACATTTCTGAGCCTCAGGTTTCTCTTCTATAAAGCATTCTGTAAATAACAGAACATAATTTTGAAGAGGTGGGGATTGAAGGAGATGAAAGGTAACAAAGGTCCCTCAGAGCAAACCAAGAGCCCCATGAAAGCCCACTGTGACCATTGTTTTTTATCATTATTTCTCCTCTTTGCCCCTCTAAGGCCCTGGAAAATCTCAACTAGCACGCAGCTCTGCACAAAAAAGCAAGATCCCAAGCAAATGGGTGCAGACGGCACTTTAGCTGGAACTAGAAAGATCAGGAACTGCTTCAAACAAGAGGTGGTACGTGAGCAAAGATCTGAACACTGCACAGGGATGAACTGGAGGCCATCCTGGGTGGGGAGGACTGCAAGGGCAAAGGCTGGGCAGTCGGTAAGTGCTGGCGAGTGGAGGATGGTGCAGCTGGAGGGCAGTGAGCTGGGGAAGGATGGGAGGGGAAGAGGACGCACAGTCCACACAGAGGAAGTCAGAGGGACAGCTGTAGGGGGCCGTGCTGGGGTCTGAACTGATTCCAAGTGTCATGAGTGCCCACTTGCTCACAAGCAGCTAGTGAGCCCATTACATATACGGCCGGCCCTGTTCTAGGCCCAGGGATAAAGCAGCAAACAGGGATTCACGGATCCTCAATAAGCAACTGAATGGATGAGCAAGACAACATCAGCTGGCTCTAAGGATTCTGGTGATGAGAGAACAGAGTGGGGGGCAGAGAGGTGGCTTCCCTCATGGTTCAGTGGTAAAAAATCTGCCTGCCAATGCAGGAGACACCCGTTTGATCCCTGGTCCAAGAGGATCCCACATGCCTCAGAACAACTAAGCCTAAGCGTCACACTCAGTCTGTGCTCTACAGCCCAGGACCCATAACTACTGAGCTCATGTGCTCAAACTAGAGAAGTCCCAGTGCCTGGAGCCCGGGCTCCGCAATAAGAGAAGCCTTTGCAATAAGAAGCCCGCACACCACAAAAAAGAGTAGCTCCGGCTCACCACAAGCAGAAAGCAAAAAGACCCAGAATAGCCAAAAAAATAAATAAATAAATAAAATTATTTTTAAAAAAAGAGAAGAAAACAGAGTGGGAAGATTAGAGAAAGTGAAAGTGAAAGTCGCTCAGTCAAGTCCGACTCTTTGCAACCCCTTGGACTACACAGTCCATGGCATTCTCCAGGCCAGAATACTGGAGTGGGTAGCCTATCCCTTCTCTAGAGGATCTTCCCAACCCGGGAATAGATCCAGGGTCTCCTGCATCGCAGGCGGATTCTTTACCAACTGAGCTATCAGGGATCAGGGATGCACATAGACTGGGAGCAAATGTGAAAAGCCATCTCTGATGAGGGGGTCACACAAACAAAAAGCGAATACACAAGACAATTCCCGGTGCTGACTGGGGCTGTGACAAGAGCAAACAGTGTTACACGCTGGAGAAAATCCTGGGGCCTGCTGTGTGTTGACATTCAAATGCTCCCACAAGGCACCATCACTCTATCTGTAATCGACTCACTTTTCACATAAAAGGAAATGTCTTTAATAGAAAAATGACTTTGCTGCTGAAAATGGCAAGCTAGTTTTGCATAAACAGATGGCAACTGCCAAGATGAATCCGGTGACCTTCCTGGCTCTCTGCCCACCCCAGGGTCCTCCTGGCAGAGGAGCAGTGAGGTGGTGCTAGTGGTAAAGAACCCGCCTGGCAATGCAGGAGATGCAAGATGCAACTTCAAACCCTGGGTCGAGAAGATCCCCTGGGGGGTGGGGAATGGCACCCCATCCCAGCATTCTTGCCTGGAGAATGCCATGGACAGAGGTGTCTGGCGGCCTGCAGTCCACGGGGACACAGGAGTGAACGAGGTCTGACATGAGCATCTGTCCCCAGGCTCTCTTTCTTCCTGCAGGCCTCACCTGGACACAGGCCTGAGACCAGGGGAACCCCAAGACCTGATTCCTGGGGGGGCGGGGTGTCCCTAAGATCATCTGAGGACAAGAGGCTCTGCTCCTGAAGTGTCTGGAGCAATGCTACCTGGCTGGATCCTGGGGAACACCCTCTCTGACCACCGTAAGCCAGGAGAAGGAAATGTTAATATCCTCATTAACCCCAAGGGATGGGAGACAAGGGCAGCGATGAGACCAGCTCAAGGTCACGACCCTGGGAAGGGCACGGACACAACACACACTGAAGTCTCCATCCTGTTGCTTGAGCGCTTTCCTCAAAGCGCTCCATTCAGGTGTCCAGGGACAGAGAAGGTCTGAGACAGCCAACTTCTTTCGCACTGCCGTTAGGACAAGCCTAGGGCAAAAGACCTCCTTCGACCCCAGAAATCAGAGTAACGGAAGAGCCACAACTAGCATTTCCTGAGCGTCTTTGAGCGCACCGTGCTGCTTTCAGTGGTTTTCACACCCTGCCCTACTCATCTCTCACCAGAACCCAGAAAGAATATGCTGGGATCAACCCCATTTCACAGCAGAGGAAACTGTGGAGAGTCAGGACCTAGCAACATTCCTCATTAGTGGGCAGGGACAGACGCTGGAGCTGAACCCAGGATGCGGGCTCTAAAGTTCGTTCTGCACACCTGCAATACACAAATGGAGGATGGCACAGAGGGTTCCACGTATGTGCGGGGGTTACAGGGAGCCCTCTCCTTCACTGGCGACTCCACTCGACACAGAGGAAACCTATTAAAATCGGGATCAGCTTCCTTCCCTCCTCGCCTCCAAATCCTCCATGGTGCCCACCAACCTAAGAAGTGGACCCTTCCTCCAGTCCGCCATTCCAGACCTTTCTCCACGGTTTCCAACAGGCTATGACAGTCACAACTGAACGCCGCTCAGCCTCGCCTCCAGCATTTTCATCTAGTGGTCCACGTGCTTGGGACACCCCTGCACAGATCAACTGCACTGGAACCCGTCCAGATAAACCCCGGCCTGGCTTTAGGACACTTGGCTGGGACTGACCGACCAGCGTCCACAGCCCCCAGAGTTAGGGGAAGCAAAGAGCCCCTGGACAACACTTTCCTCTCTATGGAGGCACTGGGACGACGAGGCGGCGGGTTCAAAGGGCCTGAGGGGCCATCCACTCACCGGTGCTGGGTAGGTCTGTGCCGCCAGGGCCGCCATGGTGCCCTGCGCAGGGTCCCCAGGCCATGCAAGGTGCGGAACCATGGAGGGCTCCGGGGGCTTAACTGTGCTCCGCCGCACCGCCGCCCCCTCCCCGACACCCACCCTCGCGTCTGCTTTTGGTCAGCGCGGGGAGGAAGGCTCTTCCCCACCCGCTCTGCTCCAGCCTCGAGTACGCTGACAGGCTCCGACGTGCCTGCGAAGCTAAGCACAACTCAGGTGGCGCCAACTAGACCCCGGCGAGGGCGCCGCCGGAAGTCTCGTGCAACGCGGGATCCCGGTCCTGCACAATCATTGGTCCAGAGCAACCGCCTCTGGCCGCAGAGCCTCCTGGGTAATAGGGCTACCGCAACCCATCCTGGTACTTCGAAGAGCGCGATTCTGGGAATTTCTGCCGAGGATTTTAAGTACATGCGTAAAGGGCTCTGGGAAATGACATCCTCAGGCTCCGGGGGCGGGGGGCGGGGAGGAGAAGTGTGTGGGGGAGGGGAAGAAGCGGCTCTTGGCGTCTTCTTAAATGGCCACCACCCCGTTTCCATGTAATATCTTCCACAGCTAGGGAAAATTCTTAAACGTGTTATTTCATGTGCCATAAGGCTAAAGTCTCAGAGGGATACGCTGGACCATGATACGCAGAGTGAAAGCAAATTCAGGGATTTCCCTGGTGGTCTAAAATACTGAGCCACCGTGCTCCCAATGCAAAGGGGTCAAGTGTATCCCTGATCAGGGAACTAAGATCCCGTGTGGTGCAGCAGAAAAGAGAGAGGGGAAAACAAACAAACAAAGGTGCATCCACTCAAAGATTGGACCTGATAAACATTATCTTGCTGCTTTTCAATCACAAGGAGACTGAAGCCTGAGGGACATTCTGTGAACTCCAACACCAGTGATGGACCACAGTGAAAAGACTTCATAGACAGGAAGACAGAGAGATTAGGCAGCCCTGAATCATGTGGCCAAGATGTCTCTCTTTCCCTCAGAAAACACATTTTCCCTGCCTCTATACTCACCGATTATATTCCTATACAACCCACCTGTTATATCAATATAGCGGTTCTCACTGCACATTACAAGGCAAGTTTATTTCTTTTAGTGGTAATGACACCTGAGATCTATTTGAAAAGGAAATTTACCAAATTTCATTTTCTGCAAGACATTTCCTGCAGTGGTAGAAATGTGTACAAAATGGCCGGGTAGGTCTGTGCCGCCAGGACCGCCACGGTGTCCTGCGCAGGGCCCCCAGGCCATGCAAGGTGGGGAACCATGGAGGGTTCCGAGGGTTTAACTGTGCTCTGCCGTACCACCCCCCCATTTTAATTTTTTTAAATATTAAATTTTTTTAAAATTTCAATCTGGTGTAACGGCAATACTATCTGCCAAAGAATTTGAAATTATCTCTGAGAAGATTGTGAAAGGTGATTCTCCACCAATTTCAGTCTGATAGCAAGATTATGCACAATCACTTCATTCTGTACATTCATCTTTATTCAATGAAAATTCACTCTAAGATGCCACGTTTTCATTATATAGTGTCTTTATTACTGAAGATCTGCACATGGTTGTGCTTACACAGCTTCATGTCGTCAAATCAAAACATGGCTTCTCCATCGCCTAGTCAGCCTCACATTACAATAAAAAAGATGACTCAAGGTTTCTATCTAAGCTGAAGGATAGATTTATCATTGAGATGGGAAGGGTGGTGGTGGTGTAGAAGGAGGAGGTTAGAAGGAAATGTTTAAAATTCGCTTTTCAACATTTTATCTTAGAATCTATCAAACACCCAAGTGAGACAGACTGTAGGCATTTGAATGTAGGACTCTGATACTCTGATTTTTTAAAACAACTTTATGTATTTACTTATTTTTGGCTGTGCTGGGTCTTCACTGCTGTGTGGGCTTTTCTCTAGTTTTGATGAGTAGGGGCTACTCTTTAGTTGAGGTGTGCAGGCTTCTCATTGCTGTGGCGTCTCTTGTTGGGGAGCATAAGCCCAACAGTTGTGGTGTACGGGCTTAGTTGCTCCATTGGCATGTGGAGTATTCCCAGGTTAGGGATCAAACCCAGGTCTTCTTCACTGGCAGGCGGATTCTTTTTATTTTTTAATTTTTGGCAGGTGGATTTTTACCACTCCAGAGCCTCCAAGGAAGCCCTGACTTTTTTTGGCAAAACAAGTGAGATGTTTTATTGTTTGATGGGCTTATTTTAAAAGAACCATCAGAGCTATGCAATCCAGACTCCCCAAGAGAAGAAATTAATGTACAGAATTAATACCAAGTAAAATGTCGCACACCTGGATTCTTGGAGCTACAGGTAAATCTAATGTTTTAGAAAAAATAAACAGCAGGATATCTGGGAAACATTAAAAGACTGTCTGGAGCTACAAAAAGATGCTCCTTTTTCTTGAGCTGGAATAAACATGTGGTACTTAACCATTCACATTCCTGATCTCCAAAAGGTAGATTTCAGATAAGAGATTTCAAATCAGGCTGCACCCTTGCTAGCTCTTTTCCTTTCCTTATACTCAGTCATTAAACTTCTCATATTAATTTCCCTTAGATAAATCATATGTCGTTGAAATTTGTGTCAGGTTCTGCTTCTGCAAAACCCAACCTTAGGCAGAATACATTTGGTCAAAACCTAAGATAACAATCATCTGAATCATGTTAGTGATAGTAGGTCTCTCTTCCATAAGAATATAAGCAAAGGCCAGGAAAACTGCCTGAAATGTATAACTGCAGAATCAGACTAAATCTGGCCCTAGCCTGTTTCTAACAAGATACTGAGTTGTTTTTCAAAGACAGAACAAAACCACAAGTCATGCAGTCAAACCATGCACTAAGATTTCAGCCTCAAACTACACTCAGGATCAAAATTTGTCCCCTGTCCCTACTTTTAATTTTCTTTTTCTTTTTTATAGTGTCTTTGACAGGTTTTGGTATCAGGGCAATGATGAATGACATTGTAGAATAAATTTAATGTGTTTCATCCTCTTTAGTTTTTTGGAACAGTTTGAGAAGTCGTATTAGCTCTTCTTTATATATTTAGTAAAACTCCTCTGTGAAGCAGTCCAGTCCTGGACTTTCATTTCCTGGGATTTTTTTTTTTTTTTAAGAACCAGAATATGTATTCTTTTCAAGTGTGCATGGATACTAGTATAGACTACACACAACCTCACAAAACAAGCCTTGATAAACTTGAGAGGACAGAAATTTAAAGCATCTTTTCAGAGCATGATAGTATAAACTCAGAAAATCAATCATAGAAATAAAAATGAGGAAAAACAAAAACCCAATTACATGGAGACTAAGCAAAATGGTGCTAAAAAACCTATGGGTCAATGATGAAATCAGGCAGGGTATCAAAAAATACCTCAAGAAAAATGACAATGAAAACACAGCCTTATAAAAATCTATTGGATGCAGCAAAAACAGTTCTAAGAGGGACATTCATAGTGATATAGGCCTTCCTCCAGAAACAAACAAAATATCAAAAGATCAACCTAAGCAACTGTCTAAAACAATAAAAAAAAAAAGAAGAGCAAAACCCAAAGTCAGCAGAATGAAGAAAATTATAAATGTAAAAGAAATAAATAAAACAGGTGTTTTTTTTTTTTCCAAAGACAAGGTTCATAAGACCAGGAGATAATCTTTTGAAAGGGTAAACAAAATAAAAAATCTCTAGTCAGGCTCACCAAAAAGAAAAGGAAGACAACCCAGATAAACAAAATAAGAAATCAAAGAGGAGGAGTAACAACTGAAACTATGGAAAAACAAACAAAAAATCCTAAGAAAATACTATGAACAGTCATAAGCCAATCAAATCAACAACCTAGAAGAAATGGACAAGTTTCGAGAAACATACAGGAAAAAGCAGGGTGAGAGTTAGCAAATCCACAGTAGTGGAAATGAACATGAAATGTGTGTTTTCATCTTATCTATTTCAAGACATCAATATGTGTTGGTGTTTCAGACACGTATCTAGGAATATAGAATGTATTAGTATACAACATGTAAACACATGTTGTCCTACTGAAACTTACTCTGTATTTGTTAGAAAATACAATAAGCAGCTCATCTAAGACATTAAATTGCATAGTATAATGGATGGTGATGGGTCCTAAGGAATTTAAGGGCAGAAAATGGATGATGAAAAAATTAGGAGTTTATGATGGGTTGAGGCACTAAGTAGGGAGACAATATACAGCCTTAACGTACTCTTTTTCCTATTTGGAACCAGTCTGTTGTTCCATGTCCAGTTCTAACTGTTGCTTCCTGACCTACATACAGATTTCTCAGGAGCCAAGTTAGGTGGTCTGGTATTCCCGTCTCTTTCAGAATTTTGCAGAGTTTATTGTGATCCACACAGTCCAAGGCTTTGGCATAGTCAATAAAGCAGAAATAGATGTTTTTCTGGAATTCTCTTGCTTTTTTGATGATCCAGCAGATGTTGGCGATTTGATCTCTGATTCCTCTGCCTTTTCTAAAACCAGCTTGAACATCAAAAAGTTCACGGTTCATGTACTGCTGAAGCCTGGCTTGGAGAGTTGTGAGCTTTACTTTACTAGCATGTGAGATGAGTACAATTGTGTGGTAGTTTGAGCATTCTTTGGCATTGCCTTTCTTTAGGATTGGAATGAAAACTGACCTTTTCCAGTCCTGTGGCCACTGCTGAGTTTTCCAAATCTGCTGGCATATTGAGTGCAGCACTTTCACAGCATCATCTTTCAGGATTTGGAATAGCTCAACTGGAACTCCATCACCTCCGCTAGCTTTGTTCCTAGTGATGCTTTCTAAGTCCCACTTGACTTCACATTCCAGGATGTCTGGCTCTAGGTGAGTGATCACACCATCATGATTATCCAGGTCATGAAGATCTTTTTTGTACAGTTCCTCTGTGTATTCCTGCCATCTTTTAATATCTTCTGCTTC
>SJYA01014290.1:0-10385 GCA_006410615.1 Neotragus moschatus
CTTTTCTCAATATCTTCTGGTTCTGTTAAGTCCATACCATTTCCATCCTTTATCGAGCCCATCTTTGCATGAAATATTCCCTTGGTATCTCTAATTTTCTTGGAGATTTCTAGTCTTTCCCGTTCTACTCTATTCCTCTATTTCTTTGCACTGATCATTGAGGAAGGCTTTCATAATTCTCCTTGCTATTCTTTGAAGCTCTGCATTCAAATGGGTATATCTTTCCTTTTCTCCTTTGCTTTTGGCTTCTCTTCTTTTCACAGCGATTTTTAAGAGCTCTTCAGACAGCCATTTTCCTTTTCTTGCATTTCTTTTTCTTGGGGATGGTCTTGATTCTTGTCTCCTGTACAACGTCATGAACCTTTGCCCATAGTTCATCAGGCACTCTGTATATCAGATCTAAACCCTTGAATCTATTTCTCACTTCCACTGTATAATCATAAGGGATTTGATTTAGGTCATACCTGACTGGTCTAGCAGTTTTCCCTACGTTCTTCAATTTAAGTCTGAATTTTGCAATAAGGAGTTCATGATCTGAGCCACAGTCAGCTCCCGGTCTTGTTTATGCTGACTGTATAGATCTTCTCCACCTTTTGCTGCAAAGAATATTGCAGTCTGATTTTGATGTTGACCATCTGGTGATGTCCATGTGTAGAGTCTTCTCTTGTGTTGTTGGAAGAGGGTGTTTGCTATGACAAGTGTGTTCTCTTGGCAAAACTCTATTAACCTTTGTCTTGCTTCATTCTGTACTCCAAGGCCAAATTTGCCTGTTACTCCAGATGTTTCTTGACTTCCTACTTTTTCATTCCAGTCCCCTATAATGAAAAGGACATCTTTTTTGGATGTTAGTTCTAGAAGGTCTTGTAGGTCTTCATAGAACCATTCAATTTCAGCTTCCTGGTCGGGGCATAGACTTGGATTACCGTGATATGGAATGGTTTGCCTTGGAAATGAACAGAGATCATTCTCTTGTTTTTGAAACTGCATCCAAGAACTGCATTTTGGACTCTTTTGTTGACCATGATGGCTACTCCATTTCTTCTACGGTAATCTTGACCATGGTAGTAGATATAATGATCATCTCAGTTAAATTCACCCATTTCAGCCAATTTTAGTTTGCTGATTTCTAAAATGTCAACATTCACTCATGCCATCTGCTATTTAACCACTCCCAATTTGCCTTGATTCAAGGACCTAACATTCCAGGTTCCTATGTAATATTGCTCTTTACAGAATTGGACTTTTCTTCCATAACTGAGTGTTGTTATTGCTTTGGTTCCATCTCTTCATTCTTTCTGGAGTTATATCTCCACTGGTCTCCAGTAGCATATTGGGTACCTACCGACCTAAATAGACTTAAGTCGACCAAAATTGAACTAAGATTATTAAAATAGATAGCCATGGCTCCTCATTACTTCCTGGAATTGAGCCACTTTATAGCTCCAGAAACCTTTCAATGAAAGGGAGTTTTGGTCCTCTAAAAAAGGACTTGCAACAATAGCCATAATTTTTATTTGTAATATTTATCCCACCTTCCCAAGAGAAACACAAAAATTTTATCAAGGTAAATGCACTTGGGAAAAGGAAATTATCTTAATTTTCTAAAACTACAGGACACTTTATTTGGGAGGTTCCAAAATCACTGCAGATAGAGACTGCAGCCTTGAAATTAAAAGATGCTTGCTCCTTGGAAGAAAAGCTATGACCAACCTAGACAGCATTCTAAAAAGCAAAGACATTACTTTGCCAACTAAGGTCCATCTTGTCAAAGCTATGGTTTTTCTTGTAGTCATGTATGGATATGAGAGTTGGACTATAAAGAAACTTGAACACTGAAGAATTGATGTTTTTGAACTGTGGTGTTGGAGAAAACATTTGGGAGTCCCTTGGACAGCAAGGAAATCCCACCAGTCAATCCTAAAGGAAATCAGTCCTGAATATTCATTGGAAGGACTGGTGCTGAAACTGAAACACCAGTACTTTGGTCATCTGGTGTGAAAAGCTGACTCATTGGAAAAGTCCCTGATGCTGGGAAAGTTTGAAGGTAGGAGGAGAAGGGGACAACATAGGATGAGTTGTTTGGCTGCCATCACTGACTCGATGGACATGAGTTTGAGTAAGCTCTGGGAATTGGTGATGGACAGGGAAGACTAATGTGCTTCAATCCATGGGGTTGCAAAGAGTTGGACACAACTGATCCACTGAACTGAACAGTGGTTGTGAAATGACATTGATTCCAAGAGACATCAATTGTCACTGTGATCATCCGGGTAAAGTAGAANGAGTTTGAGTAAGCTCTGGGAATTGGTGATGGACAGGGAAGACTAATGTGCTTCAATCCATGGGGTTGCAAAGAGTTGGACACAACTGATCCACTGAACTGAACAGTGGTTGTGAAATGACATTGATTCCAAGAGACATCAATTGTCACTGTGATCATCCGGGTAAAGTAGAACCTTATGGGGGTCAACTTATCAACAGAATTTTAGCTCAGATTCACCTCATAGTGAGTCCAGGGAGTTCCTGAGCTCCTTCTATAGCTATTTTCCAAGTTCCAGAATGTATAATTAGAATAGATATTCTTAGCAGTTGGCAGCACCCCAACATAGGTTCCCTAAACTGTAGAGTGGGTGGTGTTATGCTGAGAAAGTCCAAATGGAAGCCATTAAAACTGACCATTTCTGGGAAAATTTTACAGTAGTACTACATTCCTGGAGGTACAGAGATGGATGCTGTCCGAGTGCATGCATGTGTGCTGAGTCGCTTCATTTGTATCCTACTTTTGAGACCCTCCTGAACTCAACAGGAGGCCTGACAACCCTGTTGTAACAGGGTTGTAGCAGTCGAGAGAAAAGTGGTGTTCCATGCCTAAAAACGAGACGAGGCCTGACTCCCCTGCTGAAACTCGATAGGAACCCCAAGATACCTGTCGCAACTGGAGAAGAACCCAGAGTTTTCCACCTCAACTCGAGATGAGGCCCTATTCACTTGCAGCGACTCAAGAGGAATCCCGAGGTGCCCCTCGCAATCTGAAAGGAGGTCTGACTTCCCTGAGGCAACATGAGAGGTTCCCTGAGGTCCCTGTCACAACTCAAGAGGAACCCTGAACACCTCCCATAACTCTAGAGAAACCCCAAGTTCCCCCTCCAGGGCTCGAGTGGAACCCTGTGTTCCATGCTGCAACTTGCCCACCACAACCCTAAAGGAGCTCTGAGTTACCTGGTGCAACTCAACAGGAACCGAGTCTCCTGCGGCTACTCGAGATGAATCCTGTGTTCCCACCCGCAACTCAAGTGGAGCCCCAAGTCCACTATTTCAACTCAAGAGGAACCCCAAGTTTCCCACCACAACTGGAGAGGAAACCCATGTTCCCAGCCACAATTCGAGAGGAGGCTCAACTCCCCTGCTGCAACTCGAGAGGAACCCCAAGTTCCAGATTGCAACTGGAGATGAGTCCCAAGCCCCCTGATGTAACTTGAGAGGAGTCCCAATGTCCCCAACGAAACTCAAGAGGAACTGTGAGCATCCACCCTGATTCAAGAGGAGCCATATTCCACATCATGAGGGGAGCCCCTGGCAACACATCAGTGACACTTCCCCGCAAGAGCTGGAGAGGATGCCCTCACCACAACTAAAGAGGAGGCCCCAGGACATCGCACTTAAAAAGGAGCCACTGTGCTACAAATAGAGATGAGCACACTGAAATAATTCGAGAGGATCTCTCACAATTACAAAGGAGGAATCCCGTGAAAAACTAGTGAGAAGAACCCAGAGGACTCCCCACCCACGGAGACAATCCTCCACAACTCAAAAGGAGACACACCAAAACTCAAGAGGAGCTCTTACCTCAACTCAAGTGGAGCCTTCCATGGCAACTCGAGAGNAATAATTCGAGAGGATCTCTCACAATTACAAAGGAGGAATCCCGTGAAAAACTAGTGAGAAGAACCCAGAGGACTCCCCACCCACGGAGACAATCCTCCACAACTCAAAAGGAGACACACCAAAACTCAAGAGGAGCTCTTACCTCAACTCAAGTGGAGCCTTCCATGGCAACTCGAGAGGAATTCTGAATTCCAAGCTGTAATTGAGAGGAATACCAAGTACCTTCTCCAAATCAAGAAGAGCCCTGAGTCCATTGCTAGAAATCAAGAGGTGGCACCAGAAGAACTCGAGAGGAGCTCTGAGTCCCCTGCTTCAACTCACAGCACAATTAGAGATGTGCAGCTTGCCACAGTTAGAGAGGAGCCCACACACCACATCTTGAGAAGAGCGCTACCACACAATGCAACTATTGCAGAAAACCTCTGTCCAATGCAACTAGAGAGGAGACCTCCACCACAAGTAGAGACTTGACCACCCACCACAAATAGAGAGTTACTCAACTGTAACAAGAGAAGGCAATGGCACCCCACTCCAGCACTCTTGCCTGGAAAATCCCATAGACAGAGGAGCCTGGTGGGCCGCAGTCCATGGGGTCGCTAAGAGTCAGACATGACTGAGCGACTTCACTTTCACTTTTCACTTTCATACATTGAAGAAGGAAATGGCAACCCACTCCAGTGTTCTTGTCTGGAGAATCCCAGGGACAGGGGAGCCTCATGGGCTGCCATCTATGGGGTCGCACAGAGTCGAACATGACTGAAGCAACTTAGCAGCAGCAGCCACAAGAGAGGAGCCTTCTGGATAAAACTAGATTGGAAATCCCACCACAACTAGAGAGCAGCCCCTTGCCAATAGCAAATAGAGTAACAACTATAACAACTCAAAGGAGCCACCATACCACAAATCATTAGAAACGCCTAGTACAGTGCAACTAGAGAGAGGCCCTGGCCACAACTAGTGTGTTGACCAGGTGCCTCAATGAGAGAGGAGCCTATATACCACATCTGGACAAGAGGCTTTGCATCCCACAATGATTGAGGAACAACACTGCCCAACACAACTTTAGAGGAACCACCAAGTCCTACGCTGCAACATAAACAGAGTCACTGGCCACAATAACAGAGATGCTACCCACCAAAAGTGGAGAGGTTTCCTCCAACACAAGTAGAGAGTAATGCACTACGACATCACATAGAGAGGAGCCCCTCTGCTGCAAATAAAGATGAGCCCACTGAAGTAACTCAAAAGTAGGCCCTCACAGGTAGAAAGGAGCAATCATGCTACAATTTGAGGAACACATAGTGCTCAAAGAAGAGAGAACCCCCCTGCAGAGCCCACCATAAGAACCTAAAAGGAGGCCCCAATGCAAATCAAGGAGCCCCGAGTCCACTGCCACAACTCAAGAGGAGGACTCCACCACTACTCTAGAGACGCCACCTGCCACAATGTGAGGATATCCCAGACAACATACCTAGAAGGAGTCACTTTCCAGCAAATATAAATGAGCCCCCTCCCCCACCAAAAAAGAAAGGAGGTCCCTGCACATTGCAATGAGAGAGGACTCACTGCAGATATTACAACTAAAGAGCCCCTCAGTTCAGTTCAGTTCAGTTCAGTCACTCAGTCGTGTCCAACTCTTTGAGACTCCATGAACCACAGCACACCAGGCTTCCGTGTCCATCACCAAATCCTGGAGTCCACTCAAATCCATGTCAGTTCATCTTTCAGTGCCTTGTCTTTTTGCCTTTTCATACTCTTCATGGGGTTCTCAAGGTAAGAATACTGAAGTGGTTTTTCCCTTCTCTTCTCCAGTGGACCACATTCTGTCAGACCTCTCCACCATGACCCGGCCATCTTGGGTGGCCCCACATGCATGGCTTAGTTTCATTGATTTAGACAAGGCTGTGGTCCATGTGATCAGTTGGCTAGTTGTCTGTGATTGTGGTTTCAGTCTGTCTGTCCTCTGATGCCCTCTTTCAGTGCTTACCGTCTTACTTGGTTTTTTCTTCCCTTGGACGTGAGGTATCTCTTCACGTCTGCTCCAACAAAGCACAGCTGCTGCTCCTTACCTCGGACATGGGGTAGCTCCTCTTGGCCGCACTTGTGCACAGTTGCAGCTCCCCACACTTGTACGCCATCACAGCTGCCCCACTTGTGCCCCTCGCCATAACTAAAAAGGAGCCAGCACACCACAAGTAGAGGGCAGCACACCAGAAATAGAAAGAAGCACCCACACCACAGCTAGAAATACTCCCCCACCACAACTAAAAAGGAGACCCCACTGATACTCAAGAGGAGCTCACCAGCACACCGCAACTATAAAGCAACCCCCAACCAACAGGTAGAGAGGAGTCTCCAACCACAACTAGAGAGGAGCCCACCACCAAAACTCGAGAGGAACCCCCAGCTTCATCTCAACAGGATCCGCTGCATAATTTTAGAGGAGCCCCAAAGCCCCACAACAAATTGATATGTGCCTATTGAGACTATTAGAGAAGAGCCCACGACCACAAGTACAGAGATGCAACCACCAACTCAAGAGCCCAGTGAACACCGCAACTATCTTGGAGTGCCCTGCCACAACAAGAAACTTGAACCCTGCCACAATTACAGAGGAGCCTGCACATCAAAACTAGAGAGAAGACCNAGAGCCCACGACCACAAGTACAGAGATGCAACCACCAACTCAAGAGCCCAGTGAACACCGCAACTATCTTGGAGTGCCCTGCCACAACAAGAAACTTGAACCCTGCCACAATTACAGAGGAGCCTGCACATCAAAACTAGAGAGAAGACCTGCACAACTAGACAGGAGCCACTGGAATTCAACTTCAAGAAGAGCTCGCCAGAACAACAATACACAAGCCTCCTGCCACAACTCCAGAGGAGACTACATTCCTCAGGTGGAGAAGAGCCCCATACATCCTGTAACTGTTACAGAAAAGCCCCACCCAATGCAACTAGGTAAGTGCTCCCTCAACCCAACTAGAGACTTGACCACCCATCACAACTAGAGAGAGTAAACCCCTCCANCTCCAGAGGAGACTACATTCCTCAGGTGGAGAAGAGCCCCATACATCCTGTAACTGTTACAGAAAAGCCCCACCCAATGCAACTAGGTAAGTGCTCCCTCAACCCAACTAGAGACTTGACCACCCATCACAACTAGAGAGAGTAAACCCCTCCAAAGTTATTGAGAAACCCTTAGTGTTAAAAGTAGAAAAGACCCCTCACCATGGAGTCCCCCACATGACAAACGTGAGAGGAGGCACAACCACAATTCAAAAGGAGACCCAAGTACCCTGTGGAAACTCTGGAGGAGCCCTACAATGAAACTCAAGAAAAACCACTGTCCTCAATGAGAGAGGAGCCCTCCGGACATCACATCCAGAGAGGAGCTCCTGCGGAACAATTAGATAAGTGCAGTTTGCCACAAGTAGAAAGGAGCCTGCACACCATATCTGGAGAAGAGTCCCACACATAACACAATGATTGAGAAATACCACTACCCACCACTAGAGAGGAACTACCGAGTCCTTTGCTGAAACATGAGCCACCGGCCACAATGACAGAGGATCCCCCCACCAAAACTGGGGAAGTTTCCCTCACCACAAGTAGAGAAAAGCCCACCAAGATATCACACATAGATAGGAATGCCTCTGCTGAAGATAAGAGATGAACCNAATAATTCGAGAGGATCTCTCACAATTACAAAGGAGGAATCCCGTGAAAAACTAGTGAGAAGAACCCAGGCCAAAGTTAGAGAGGACTCCCCACCCACAGAGACAATCCTCCACAACTCAAAAGGAGACACACCAAAACTCAAGAGGAGCTCTGAGTCCCCTACCTCAACTCAAGTGGAGCCTTCCATGTCAACTCGAGAGGAATTCTGAATTCCAAGCTGTAATTGAGAGGAATACCAAGTACCCGCTGCAAATCAAGAAGAGCCCTGAGTCCATTGCTAGAAATTGAGAGGTGGCACCAAAAGAACTCGAGAGGAGCTCTGAGTCCCCTGCTTCAACTCACAGCACAATTAGAGATGTGCAGCTTGCCACAGTTAGAGAGGAGCCCACACACCACATCTGGAGAAGAGCCCTACCACACAATGCAACTATTGCAGAAAACCTCTGTCCAATGCAACTAAAGAGGAGACCTCCACCACAAGTAGAGACTTGACCACCCACCACAAATAGAGAGTTACTCAACTGTAACAAGAGAAGGCAATGGCACCCCACTCCAGCACTCTTGCCTGGAAAATCCCATAGACAGAGGAGCCTGGTGGGCCGCAGTCCATGGGGTCGCTAAGAGTCAGACATGACTGAGCGACTTCACTTTCACTTTTCACTTTCATACATTGAAGAAGGAAATGGCAACCCACTCCAGTGTTCTTGTCTGGAGAATCCCAGGGACAGAGGAGCCTCATGGGCTGCCGTCTATGGGGTCGCACAGAGTCGAACATGACTGAAGCAACTTAGCAGCAGCAGCAACAAGAGAGGAGCCTTCTGGATAAAACTAGATTGGAAACCCCACCACAACTAGAGAGCAGCCCCTTCCCAATAGCAAATAGAGTAACAACTATAACAACTCAAGGAGCCACCATACCACAAATCATTAGAAACCCCTAGTACAGTGCAACTAGAGAGAGGCCCTGGCCACAACTAGTGTGTTGACCAGGTGCCCCAACGAGAGAGGAGCCTACATACCACATCTGGACAAGAGGCTTTGCATCCCACAATGATTGAGGAACAACACTGCCCAACACAACTTTAGAGGAACCACCAAGTCCTATGCTGCAACATAAACAGAGTCACTGGCCACAATAACAGAGATGCTACCCACCAAAAGTGGAGAGGTTTCCTCCAACACAAGTAGAGAGTAACACACCACGACATCACACAGAGAGGAGCCCCTCTGCTGCAAATAAAGATGAGCCCACTGAAGTAACTCAAAAGTAGGCCCTCACAAGTAGAAAGGAGCAATCATGCTACAATTTTGAGGAACACATAGTACTCAAAGAAAAGAGAACCCCCCCTGCAGAGCCCACCATAAGAACCTAAAAGGAGGCCCCAATGCAAATCAAGGAGCCCTGAGTCCACTGCCACAATTCAAGAGGAGGACTCCACCACTGCTCTAGAGACGCCACCTGCCACAATGCGAGAGGATATCCCAGACATCATACCTAGAAGGAGTCACTTTCCAGCAAATATAGATGAGCCCCCTCCCCCACCAAAAAAGAAAGGAGGTCCCTGCACATTGCAATGAGAGAGGGCTCACTGCAGATATTACAACTAAAGAGCCCCTCAGTTCAGTTCAGTTCAGTCACTCAGTCATGTCCAACTCTTTGAGACTCCATGAACCACAGCACACCAGGCTTCCCTGTCCATCACCAAATCCTGGAGTCCACTCAAATCCATGTCAGTTCATCTTTCAGTGCCTTGTCTTTTTGCCTTTTCATACTCTTCATGGGGTTCTCAAGGTAAGAATACTGAAGTGGTTTTTCCCTTCTCTTCTCCAGTGGACCACATTCTGTCAGACCTCTCCACCATGACCCGGCCATCTTGGGTGGCCCCACATGGCATGGCTTAGTTTCATTGAGTTAGACAAGGCTGTGGTCCATGTGATCAGTTGGCTAGTTGTCTGTGATTGTGGTTTCAGTCTGTCTGTCCTCTGATGCCCTCTTTCAGTGCTTACCCTCTTACTTGGTTTTTTCTTCCCTTGGATGTGGGGTATCTCTTCACATCTGCTCCAACAAAGCACAGCTGCTGCTCCTTACCTCGGACGTGGGTTAGCTCCTCTTGGCCGCACTTGTGCACAGTTGCAGCTCCCCACACTTGTACGCCATCACAGCTGCCCCACTTGTGCCCCTCACCATAACTAAAAAGGAGCCAGCACACCACAACTAGAGGGCAGCACACCAGAAATAGAAAGAAGCACCCACACCACAGCTAGAAATATTCCCCCACCACAACTAAAAAGGAGACCCCACTGATACTCAAGAGGAGCTCACCAGCACACTGCAACTATAAAGCAACCCCCAACCAACAGGTAGAGAGGAGTCTCCAACCACAACTAGAGAGGATCCCACCAGCAAAACTCGAGAGGAACCCTCAGCTTCATCTCAACAGGATCCGCTGCATAATTTTAGAGGAGCCCCAAAGCCCCACAACAAATTGATATGTGCCTATTGAGACTATTAGAGAGGAGCCCATGACCACAAGTACAGAGATGCAACCACCAACTCAAGAGCCCAGTGAACACCACAACTATCTTGGAGTGCCCTGCCACAATAAGAAACTTGAACCCTGCCACTACTACAGAGGAGCCTGTACATCAAAACTAGAGAGAAGATCTGCACAACTAGACAGGAGCCACTGGAATTCAACTTCAAGAAGAGCTCGCCAGTACAACAATACACAAGCCTCCTGCCACAGCTCCAGAGGAGACTACATTCCTCAGGTGGAGAAGAGCCCCATACATCCTGTAACTGTTACAGAAAAGCC
>SJYA01014291.1:0-10502 GCA_006410615.1 Neotragus moschatus
CTTGTGCTTCCTCCAGCCCAGCGTTTCTCATGATGTACTCTGCATATAAGTTAAATAAGCAGGGTGACTTTATACAGCCTTGACGTACTCCTTTACCTATTTGGGACCAGTCTGTTGTTCCATGTCCAGTTTTAACTGTTGCTTCCTGACCTGCACATAGGTTTCTTAAGAGGCAGGTCAGATTGTCTGGCATTCCCATCTCTTGATGAATTTTCCAGTTTATTGTGATCCACACAAAGGCTTTGGAATAGTCAATAAAGCAGAAGTAGATGATTTTCTGGAACTCTCTTGCTTTTTCCATGATCCAGCAGATGTTGGCAATTTGATCTCTGGTTCCTCTGCCTTTTCTAAAGCCTGCTTGAACATCTGGAAGTTCACGGTTCACATATTGTTGAAGCCTGGCTTGGAGAATTTTGAGCATTACTTTGCTAGTGTGTGAGATGAGTGCAATCGTGTGGTAGTTTGAGCATTCTTTGGCATTGTGTTTCTTTGGGATTGGAATGAAAACTGACGTAGCACACTCCAAATGATAAAATATTATTTGAAATACACTTGTGCATTGATGACCCTGTGTAACTCCTTCCTCGGCTGCAACATCTGGCCATAGAATGATTTATTCATTACAACTGCTGGCTGAGTGTAGGGCCTGCTGAAGAATCATTTTGAAGAAAGAGCTCTAGGCTTGAGGGTCTGGAGTGGCAATGGAGAATGAGCAAACACTGGTGTTAGAAAGGTGGGTGAGTCATGAATTCCACTTTGGACAGCCAACGTCTAGCCATTCACCTATTTATGCTCTGAGTCAACAAATATTATTGCATCCATGTTTGTGTGAGGTGCTGGGGATGCAGCCCTTAAGATCCTGACAGAGAAAGAAAAAGTAAAATTTTGATCAGGACCCTAAGGGGCATGAGGGAAAAATCAGGGTGATGTTAGAATTAAAGATGAGGAGAATCTCTCTTCAGAGGAGACATAAACAGAGAGCTGCAGGATAAACAGGAGTCAGGCAGGCGGAGTCTGAGGGAAGAGCAAACGTGGTATCAGGGACTCAGAGGCAGGGAAGAGCCTGGTGAGATCCGCGGGAATTAGGACCAACTTGCGTGGAACAGAGAGAAAGAGGGAGGGGGGTGTGTGAAAACGCAACTGGTGAGGCAGCATGGTCTGATCCCACCGGTCCCACAGACAACGTCAATGAGTTTAGGTTTATTTCTAAGAGCCGCAGGAAGCTAATGAAAGGTTTACAGGAAAAAATAATGCTTTCTATAATTTTCTTCAGCCAGTATGTTGAGTGTAGTTGCAGAAAGTCCAGCCAGCTAAGATGTTGTAGAAGGGAGAGAGGGCAAGGTCTTAACCACTGATTCCCACTGACGCCAGGCCCTGGACATCATGGGCAGCATGGTCAATGAGATAGTGGGTGGGAGATTCTTATCCTCAGAAACAGATGTGGACAGTCCCCTGTGACAGGCGTAGGGCTCAGACAAGGACCAGGGAGCAGGTGGAACTTGATCTGAGTTGGGTTGTCCTCATGTCTCTATGCGCAATGGTTTAAAATGATCCGGAGAGTATTTTAAATCCATACAGAAAGTGCATCAAGAGGATAGCCAGCAATTGTTAAAAGTCTCCCTCTGTATCCATAATTCAATTTTGAATGACTACCCATGGTAAGAGGCATATTACTCAATAACAGATTTAAAAATCACTTTTATTCAACCATTCTTTTGACCAATAGTAATAACAACCCTATTTTTTGAATGATTTCTATATCCCAGGCATTGTAAGAACTGCTTTACACACATCATTTTATTTAAACTTCACAGCAATCTTGCAAATTAATTGTTATTAAGCCCTTTCATAGATGAGAAGACTAAGGACTAAATTAAGAAGTAGCTCATAAATGGTAGAGCTCGACTGAAACTCAGGTTTCATTTTCATTTCATGAGTAACTAAAAAAATGTATAAATAAATAAAACTTGATGGAGCAAAATATCCTAACATTGATTACCCCATTTATCCTAATATTGATTGCCTCATCCTGCCCTAATGCTTCCCAGATAAAGGAGAGGAGACCAAGAGGTTCAGGAACTTAAAGAAATGGAGACTTGAACTTTGGCCACATTGAAAAGAACCAAGGGAGACAGGTGAAATTAATTTTATTTTTATATTTTATTTGACCCAATATTTCTAATGTATCATTTCAATGTAGAAACAATATAATAATTGGGGCTTCCCTGGTGGCTCAGAGGGTAAAGCGTCTGCCTCCAATGCAGGAGACCTGGGTTCAGTCCCTGGGTCAGGAAGGTCCCCTGGAGAAGGAAACGACAACCACTCCAGTACTCTTGCCTGGAAAATCCCATGGACAGAGAAGCCTGGTAGACTACAGTCCATGAGATTGCAAAGAGTAGGACACAACTAATACAGTAATTATCAGCACAATATTTTATGTTCATTTTTCATACTTACCCTTCAAGCCCATTGCCCATTCGTATACTTACAACACATAAAACAGTCATTACATTTCAAGAGCTTGGCACATGGTAGCCCCTTTCTAAGTTCTCTCTCATCCCTAAATTTCAGTCACAAAATATAGAGGATGTCTACTTCAAAATCTCCGCATTAAATTCAGGAGGCTATTTCCAGTTTGCTTTGTTAGGCATTACATAGCCAAGGGGAGCTGATTTTCTTATCTCATTACAGTCCATAGGTCATAGTTCAGAGAATTTTCCTTTTCTGAGTCATGGACAGAGGAGACCATAAAGCACCCTGAACGGCAGGGTGAGTCAAGCCCTGCTCCCTCACAGACATCAAGAGTTGTTGGCACATTTACCATGAGGGCAGATAAGCCCTGAGGTCTGTGTACAACAGGAGAGCTCATTGGTTTTATGGATCTTACTGTCAGAACAACTGGGAAGAGGCAGCTAATTTATTTGGGAGGGAGATCTGGTTCCAAGTGGAAGATAGAATGAATAGCTAATGTCACCTTTATTAGATGATTAGATTGTTTTTAGCTTTTAAAATTATAGCCAAGAATCAAGACAGGAGTTGGCTTAGATTAGAAACTGAGCTTGAAAAAGTTACTTTGGTCTTTCTGCCCAAAGCACCCTTCATTCCCTCATTCTTCTTCAATTTCCCTCCCTTGGGAACCACCTCCACTTCGTTTGCGAGCTGATTTCACGATGGGGCAGGAATGTCGCTCAATCGTTTGGCCATCGGTAGGAGAGCATCCCCCGTCTACATTAGTCGGCTGGGCTGGTTTCCAGAGCGCCGTCTCCCACACGTGAATTATCACCGAAACATCGCTGCTGTCAGCACATTCCGCGCTATACAACCTGCTATTATTATTTTTTTGGTGGACAACGCTGAAATTTTAAACAGTTTCATCTTGCTCAAGTAATGTCAATTTGGTAGCTCTAGAAACAACTTTTGCCTCATCGGTGAGAATCCACCCACAGCAGTGGGTGGACTTAAATGCAGGCAAGGAGTGGGGTCTCATACAAATGGAGACCCAGAGGCAGCTTTGATTTGTTTTCCATTCTCTGATTTCATCCACTCCCCACCCCTACTTCTCTTTCCCTTTATTGTCAACAGCAAAATGAGGCTTCTTGTCTCCTGAGGTTTGGGTAACAGAGAAGTGGAAGGAGCTGTGGATAAATCAGCTTGACATCAGCAGAGTCATGCTGTGTAGCTCAGGTCTTCTCTCAGCAAAGAACTCATGCGGCCAGGACCACTGAGTGCGGCCGGCTGTCTCTGAGATTCATCTGGACTTACATTATCACGGGGGTAATAGATCTAGCTTGGGAACTCACAAACAGAATGAGATGGCTTTTGTCTCTTTCAAAACTCTGACAAAATGGGTCATTTAGCATTCTGCAGTGTGTGTGTGTGTGCGCGCGCACGCGCGCACGTGTGCACACGTCCATGTGTATATGTGTGTGGTTAATAGAGACTTTGGGGAGCACAGGGCCACAGTTGGAATTCAGTTGCTAATATTGGGTAGGGGAAGTCTGTTAAATCAGGTGTATCAGCCAAAAGTCCAGTTACACTTGACTAGGGAGACCAGGGTTGGCTGGTGGCCAACCTGCAGTTATGTAGAAAAGACCTAATATCCCAAAGGTACCAAGAAAGAGAGAGAAAGAGAGAGAATTTCAAATACTAGGCCAAACATCAGAAATCAGTGGAGGTAGGAAAGCTCAGAAATGGAACCAGGAAGCAGAAGCGGGGACGTGATGAGAGTGTGCCAGGAATGAGGACTTGGGTTGCTGAGGCAATCCTTGGCCTTGATATTGGGCTCTTCACAGCCTTCCTGTGTGGGCGGGAACTAGGGTTAGCTAGCTTAGGACACAGAGGAAAAGGCGGTGAGTGTAACTGCCTCAGGCAAATTGAGGAGGTGGAAAGAGAAATGACTCCTGTGGTTGGTATTTGCTTCCCTTGGCACTCTGCTGAGGAGTGTGGTGTTAGACACAGCTCTGGGCACCGAGGCCCATCTCCTGATTCCTCTCTCTGGAATCTCACACTTGTAGTTTTTTTTTTTTTTTTTTTTTTTCCATGAGTGTGCTTAGACAAATGTTTGGGTTATAGAAACACTTTCCCGTAGGGTCTTACAGGGTCCTGTGATCTCACAGAACACATCTAGCCTAAGTATCTCAATCCCTGTTCCTCCTTAGTGAAGGGTCTCAATTTTGACTGTAGGTCACTCCGTTCCTGAGCCAAATTCAGGAATGTAGGTAGGACCCACGCAAAAATCCTCACCCTGCATTGAGCTGGAAGAAGGATCAATCTGTTTCGTGAGGCCTTGGATCAAGCAATTTTGCTACATAGACTCCTGATTTTCCAGGAGTTCTATCTTTCTCCTGGGTGGACCGTGGATCCCATGACCTATTTCTGGGGATTTAAGTAAGCCTTCAAACTACGGAACTTCTCACTGTTTTCCAGTGTAGGGCTGGTCCACAGGGCACTCTGCTAAGGTCTTGGACGCTTCTAAAACCAGTCACCTCTGGGGCTGTCCTCAGGGGAAAGGCCTCCTTGATCTTGAACTGAACTTTTCCCCTGGTCGTTTTCACTGGGGGTGTCAGGGGAGGAGCGTGGGGGTGGGCCCTGCTCTCTAGATTGGCCCCTGCTTTAATCCTCAGGTCCTAGGCAAACTTGGCTGGCTAGGTCACCTCTGATGATTGTAGCAGATTCCAATTATGGATATTTATGTTTTCTGTTCAAAAGCATAACAGCACTCCACACCAGTTTATCTTGGTAAACCTTAAATCTTTGTTTAGTTTCCTGGAAAACAGAGCCTGAGGCGTAACTTATGGAAAATGCTTTATGGTGTGTTCATGGAAGAGGTAATCCCAGGGAAGCCGGATGGAGGTGAAGAGGAACTGACACAGGGCAGGAAGAAAGTTGAACAGAAGGTAGCACGTGGTCAAACCGGCCACGACTTCCCCAGAAAATATGGCCGTGTGTGCCAACCTGGGGGACTGCAGCCCACCAGGCTCCTCTGTCCATGGGATTTCCCAGGCAAGAATACTGGAGTAGGTAGCCGTTCCATCCGCCAGGGGATCTTCCCCACCCAGGGACTGAACCTGGGCCTCCTGTATCACAGGCAGATTCTTTACTGCCTGAGCCACCAGGGCTAGGTATCTGCGCCCAGAAGAGCTGACATCTATGAATGCTTACCCCAAAGGAAAACCCAGTTTCCCGTAAGTATTGACTCATTTGTTCTCAGTGGTAATGCTAATGGTAGCTCTGTTTCACGGCAGAGGAAATGAATGTACAGAGACGACTGAGGATAATTGAAAGCACATTTGAACCTGAAGAGTTTGGCTGGAGAGCCTGTGCACCCAACCACACCGCTGTATTTCATACTGACTCACCAGAATGAACTGTGTTTGTATCTCAAATAGTCCTTGGTGTGAATGTAGCAGTAGCCTTGGTAAAGGGATTCAGGACTCCTATAAAACCTACTGGAGCTTCGAAGCATAGATTTACAAAATTAACATGCTTATGAGTGAACTCCCGCAAGGAGAGCAGGTCTAAATTTTGGCTTAGGCGTGTATAGGTTCGCAAGTTCCTGTAGGTGATTCTCATGAGCCGTGAGGACTGGGACCCATGCTTACATCTTTCCACCTAGACCTAAGCTAGGAAGTAAAGCTGGGAGAGAGATCCTAACATTCTTCATAATGGAATAGAGAAGGCTTTCCCTAGCTCACTGAGCCAAGTCCTACATCCTCTTCCTTAATCTCCTCTTTGCCAGCAGCCTCTTGGTGGTGCTGGTACAGTGTATGTATGTGCGTGTGCATGTGCGTGTGCGTGTCTGTGTGTCTGCATGTGTGTGTGCGCGCATGTGTGTGCGTGTGTCTGTGTGTGTGTGCGTGTGTGCATGTGTGTGTATGTGTGTGTGTGTGTGTTCCTATGTCTTTCTGGCCTCCCTGAATTTTGCTCACTGCAGTTCTGTTTGGATAAATATATATGCCCTGAAATGTTTCAAGGAACATAAACAGGATATGTTGAATTTGACAGAATATCACAAAATATTTCTGTTCACACCGGGCTTTGTTATTCTCCTTAGAAATACATGTGTGTTGACACACACAAAGCCTCCAACCTTACTTGTGTGTGTGAAGTTATTTGACAATGTTTCTAACATTTAATAAATGTTATCTAGACCCAGGGCTGTTCTTTGGGAACATAGTGCAGAGAATGTCTTATAAGGCATCAGCAATACATTCTTGACAGATGATGCTGTAACAAGCTGCTCCTAGAACAGATTCATTATAACACAGAGATAATGTTGGAACAATGGGTTTTCTTCTCAGCAGATGCACACACCGGAAAGAAAATCAGTTAGCGCTTGTAGAGTCTGACGTGTGTGAGCACGTGTGGATGTGTATATGTTTGTGCACGTTTGTATCCAGAAGGCAAATGAAAATGGCGTTGCTATTTAAACCCTCCAGAACAAAGTTGGGCAGTCAGGTCTTGGTATGTAAACCTAGTCACCTGTGTGGTCACCCTTAGTATCTAGCCCGGTAAGTTACTAAAACCTAAAAGTAGAGTATATTTCATCATTTTACAGATGAGGAAACTGGGACCAGTAGAAACTAATTGCTAGTTGGAGATAAAGCTAGGATTTTACATTTATGTTAGATCTTCCAGCGGCTTCTCAGGCCTAGATGGTGGATTTTTAAGGTGCCCAGGAGAAACTCTTTAAGGCAAGGCCTTTGGGGCTCTCTCTCTCACTGGCTAAGAAATATGTTTTTATAATGCAGATTCCCCAGTTCTTTGGACTCAGAATTGAATATCTGATTATATAGTCCTGGGTGGTCTTGATCTTATCTTCCACATTCATGAGGAATTGGATTAATAGGCAAATGTTGTCCTCAGTTTCACAAAAGGGGAAATGTGAATGATAAAAACTACAGGCCAGTGATCTTCTCACTCTTAGAAAAATCCTAAAGTGTATTATTAAGCAGATGGTCTGTGAACACACAAAATGTAGAGTTGACTGTTCGAAGCATCCATGATTTCCTACAAGAAAGCCATGCTGAACGTCCTTAGCTCCTTTTTGATATTTTTATTAGTCTGGCAGACAGGAATGGTGGTGGTGAGCTGGGTGGTAGAGAAACAGAATGACAGTATAGTTAAACTCTGACAGAGTTTCTCCTGGTATCCTCTGGAATGACCTGGAAAATACAGGCTGTGTGTGAATTTAAGGCTGATAGTGCAACGCCATTCAAAAAGGAGTTGACCTCCGGAATGCTATCTAAGAGGAAGGAGGTCTCTAGGAGCATCTTAAAGGTTTTTGTCTGTCTCTTTCATGTTTCAAGAATTTATCAACGACTCAGATGAAACATTGACCCTGTGCTTATCGAATTTGCGATGGCATGAAGCAGAGGTCAGTTAATATGACAAATGATATAAACAAGTCTCAAAAGATCTTGATATCTGGAAAGATAGGTTGAAAGCAACAAGATAAATTTTACAAGGATTAAAGTAGAGCCTTAGTTTTCAGGTTTGAAAGGCAGCTTGATTTTGCAAATAGACGATAAGGAAGAATTAGTTTGAACACAGTTTATAAAAGAAACATTTGGGTGAGTTTCAGATGACCATAGATTTTACCAGGATATACACGTATGCTTCTCTGCTTGTAATTTATACATGCATGAATAACATGAGGGCCTGCCCTCTTCTCTCCTAGTTGGAGTCGCTCAGAGCCCTCTAGTCAGTTCTGGGCTCCATACTCAGGAAGGACACTGACAAACAGAAGAATGGGGACCAGTATGCTGAGAAATGTCCGGGTATCTTGTCAACATGAGATTGATTGCGCTGGCAATGAATTTAGAAAGAGAATAGTTCAGGAAGCAGTAACAGCTGGCTTTAGGTATTTGACAGTGCCCCATGGAGAAGATGAATTGGATTATTCAGTTGTGTTCCAGAGGACAGAACTGAGGTCTGTGAATGGTAGGAAAGGGAAATGGATACGGACTCAACATACAGAAGATTAGAAAAATAGCTGGTAGTATCTCGATGTGGACAAGGCAGACTTCCGAATTAGCTGGCTTCTGATCACTGATAGGCTTAAGAGCAGAGGTTAGGTGACCAGCTGAGGACCAGATGCTGCTGCTGAGATTCTCGAGCAGAATGGGTGGGAGGGCTGGGGGTTTCGCTGACGGCCCCCAACTCTAGGATTCCAGTTTACGATCTGAGTCAAGCCACTTCTGCTGACCCTCAGAGGGTGCTTAACCCTGATTATGGAAGCCCCTGTCACACTGTCCACGCCCCACTCCGTAACTCTATAGGCGAAGATGGAAAAGGGAAAATAAACAGCTTTAGGGAGAACTGGGGTTGTCAGAAAGCTCGGTTTGTTCTAGCTGCCCCTCCAGACAGCCCAGATGCCGGAGGAGATTCCTGTACTTCAGATGAAAAGGAGAACGGCCACTTCTTTGAAGTGCATGTATCAAAGCTTTAATAAGAGCTAATAAAACCGTTATGTTGGGTTCACATCTCCTGAGAATAACAAGTCAAAGCCTCCCTGAGGAAAGAAACTGTTATATAACTGTTCTTATGATTTCCACTTTCCCCACATCAATCCTTAATTAAAAGACCACAATAATTATTTTGTATTCATTGTAGAATGTTAATTAAATCTTAATTGATCTGTCCAGATTTTTTTTTTCTTTTTTTGCAGCAATGAAGTGGCTAAAAACGAAATACAAGGTCGAGCCGGCCTGCGTGAACACCTGCGCAGGGGGCTCCTGGGAATCTTTGCTGTGCCACAGCTGCTAACAGTGTGGCAGTGAATTCTTTCATCCATGAAGGGTTCACATCTCCAGAACGATTTTGCCCAGACAACGACAGGTCACCTCTCGGAGCTCCAGGTGTACTGACTACTAGTCTTTGGAAGAAGGGACTGTGGGCATGAAGAGTAAAGAGGGAGGCTGGCAGTTCAAACACCCAGAACCAGAGACAGTCCAGGTGGCCAGCATCTGGGTGACCAGGAGAGGTTTGGTGGAAAGGAAGAAAAATCTAGAAAAACTGATGGCTTCTGTGCCACTTACATGCTCGGAAGTGGGTGTTATGATCCTGAATACCCAGCTGAAGAATCCAAAGAAAAAATTCCCATCCCATGGATGTTCAAGATCATATACCTTTTCAATGGCAGGGCTGGAGTTTGAATTTCAGCCAGCCTAATCGGTTCTCACTACCCCACTTAGACTCTAAGTGTATATACGTATTTTTCAGTCCATGAGGAGTGGCCAGTGGGATGCTTTCCAGAATGGGGCATATGAACTCACCTGTGAAGAGGTCTCAAACACCACACTGCCACCCGCCATTCTGGTTCCCCAGGGATCAAAGGAGCTGCGTGCAGCCAGGCAGAAGAGGGGTTCGAGCCAGAGGGTCCTGGGGACGGTGAGCACTCACAGTGACAGAAGGACGTGCTCCACCCAGCCCAGAGCTCTGGGGAGCCTCAGGCTGAAGGGCAGTTCAAGGGAGTGCACGGCAAGAAGGGACTAGAACCTAAGGGCCAGCTGGAGAGGCAGAGACCGGGAGGACCCCTTCCTGGTCAGAGCCAATGGACCAGACCCTCAGGGATGGAAGAGACCCCTTCTCGTGATGAGCCAGCGACTGTTCTGAGTCAAGAAATTGAAGAGCAAGAAGAGGGACGTGGGCGGGGTGGGGTGGACACAGAGCTGAAGGGGTGGCTGTGAGAAGGTGAGGGCGCACCGTGGACCCCGCTCTTCCGAGAGGGAGAAGGCCCACTCCCGACGTCCCTTTTGACTCGTGGGACAAGTTGCAGCTTATCTCGCTTGTCTGCTCTTGGTGCCTAAGAATTTAAATATTGCTGTGTTTGGGGCTAAAACAGAAGTGTGGGTTTTACTCTTGCACGGTAACTCAGTTCAGTTCAGTTCAGTCGCTCAGCCGTGTCCGACTCTTTGTGACTCCATGAATTGCAGCATGCCAGGCCGCCCTGTCCATCACCAACTCCCGGAGTTCACTCAGACTCACGCCCATCGAGTCAG
>SJYA01014292.1:0-10511 GCA_006410615.1 Neotragus moschatus
TGAACTCCAGGAGTTGGTGATGGACAGGGAGGCCTGGTGTGCTGCAATTCATGGGGTCTCAAAGAGTCGAACATGACTGAGCAACTGAACTGAACTGTCCTCTTTTCTATATTGACTTTTTTTGTGTCTTTAAGACCAACCTCTACCTGAGTGATTGCCCCTATCCTTCCCATTGAATGGAGCTGGGCTCTCATTTCTATCTCACTTGTACTTCACTTTCTGCCTCTAACTCCTGCCCCATAGCCTACAACATACTCATTTGTTTCTCATCTACTAAAGTAAAACCACTGAAAAAAACAGAACAAAACAAACCCTTTGTTGTTTTTTAATACTACCATGAATAGAAATAATGCTGAGTGGAGCAGCCCTGCAGGTGGGGTGCCTGGACTCTGGGCCATGTTTGAGCTTGATCTGCCACAGTCAGTGCCAGAGGCCTCATTTGGTCTTCACAGCTCAGTGAGGGTGGCCATACTTCTCCTTTTAAGTTATGTTATCTCTGTAATAAGAGTTTATGACATTTAATCCTAAGGAATATTATAAGGCAAACAGAATGTTATGGGATTAGACAGAAGTAAGTAAAATAATAACATTTTCCAGTCTGGCCCATGTTTTCCTCATTTGGGACATGTTTATGCAGTAAGAATTGTATGCTCTGTCAGTCAAAACTCAGGGTTAAAGCAAAGACCTGTGGCTTACTGTGTGACTTGGCCAATTTATCTTTTACTGTAATTTTAAACTGAAATAGGTTAATTGGCACTGCAAAGTGCTTATAATGAAATATTGCATTAAAAGAAAAATACCAGGGAAGTTACAGGCCAGAGAGGTAATTAAAAAAATTTTTTTTAATTACTAATTTTACCTCTCTGGCCTGTAACTTCCCTGATATTTTTCTTTTAATGCAATATTTCATTATGAGCACTTTGCAGTACCAATTAACCTATTTCCGTTTACTCTGAAAACATTTGCTCCATACACTTCCCAAAAAAGGTTCCTTCCCATGCATGGTAGTACATCAATATCTGAGAAGTGCTTAGAAAAGGATATTTTAAAATATAGTAAATAATTCAGATAGCATTTTTTTATAAATTAATTTTTCTAAATCATTTAAAATAGATTGCTTTGAAACCTAATTTGATGAACATTAAGGAAAAGACACACACTTATATGTACATCTTTATCTATCTATATTTATAATATTCATACACATGTGACTATTATTTTTCCAAAATAGAAAAGAACTGCTAAGCGAGAAGAAGCCCTAGCATCATTTGAGGCATGGAAAGCCATGAAAGAAAAGGAAGCAAAGAAGATAGCTGCAAAAAAAAGGCTTGAGGAAAAAAACAAGAAGAAAACTGAAGAAGAAAATGCTATGAGAAAAGGAGAAGCACTGCAAGTATGCAATAGCTTTAATATCTTTCTTAATTTAAAATATTTGAAAATTAGTGATTATATGTGCTTTTATTATTTTATTATATTCACATTCAATAAGAAGGTAATTCTTAACTTCTTCAGGCTTTTGAACAATGGAAAGCAAAAAAGATGGAATACCTTAAAGAGAAAAATAAAAAAGAGAAAGAATATGAAAGAGCAAAGAAACAGAAAGAGGAGGAAACTGTTGCTGAGAAAAGAAAAGATAACTTAACTGCTGTTGAAAAATGGTAAACTAAAATAGCAAGTGTTTTGATAGATCTGACTGAAATTAGTAACACTTTAGGTTTTTCTAAAATTCATTTACTTGAATGTTATTAATGTACTCAATTTTATTGCAGACACATTAGGGGATCTTTATTATATATTCTCCTTTAACTTGCCAATGTTTTATACTACCCTACATAGGAATGAAAAAAAGGAAGTTTTTTTCAAGGAAAAGGAAAAAGTAAAAATACATGAGAAAAGAAAAGAAGAACTGAAAAGAGCTGAGAAAAAAGAAAAAGATAAACAAGCTCTCGAGGAATATGAAAAATGGCTGGTAGGTGTCCTTTGTTAATGCAGTTGTGCTTCAGATGCATAAGTATTTTGTATGCTAAGTTGCTTTTGGCATGTCTGACTCTTTGCAACCCCATCAACTGTAGCCTACCAGGCTCCCCTGTCCATGGGATTCCCCAGGCAAGGATGCTGGAATGGGTTACCATGCCCTCCTCCACGGGATCTTCCTGACTCAGGGATCGAACCCATGTTGCTTTCATCTCCTGCATTGTCAGGCAGGTTCTTTACCGCTAGTGCCACCGTGGGAAGCCTGATTGAATACTTTACATTAGTCAAAAAGTGCAAAATTTCTCCACAGGGATTAGGGTCCAATAGGGTTTCTGATTAAAAAATTCATGTATTTTGACATGAATTTTTGAATTCATGTCTATCAGCAAGTTAAAAGTATGTCATTCAGACATTTTTTTTTTACATTTTTGCATATTTTTGCATTCTTGCATTTTTGTATTCTCTGATTAGGATTGAGGTTGAGCATTTTCATTTGTATAAGGATTAATTGTATTTATTTTTCCTATAAAGAGTCCATTTTATACTGAACATAAACAAGATTTTTTTCATTGATCTTTTTCTTATTGATTTCTAGAAGCTTTTATATGTACTAGAGAAATTAGCCTATCATTTCTGATTATGAGTTATAAAATTTTTTCCCCATTGTATTGTATTGTCAACTATGCTCATATTATTTAATGAAGAATTTAATTTTATTTTCAGGTATCAAATCTATTAGTCTTTTCTGTGGCTTCTCAATTTTAGGAATAGTTGAAAGGACCTTCTCCAAAATCTGAAGTTAAAGCTCCCATTTTTCTTATAATAGCATTATGATTTTAATATCTTAACATTTTAACATTTGCTCTACTTAGAACTTGTCCTGGTGTATGATGGAAAATATGATTCCATCTTTATTTTTTCCAAATGCATCTTTCATGAAACAACACATCTTTTACCCACTGATTTGAGATACATGAGATCAGTCCCATAATTTTGGGTCTGTTTCTTGACTTTCTGTTTCATTGGTCAGTCTCACTAGAAATATTCCAGTGGTATACTCTTCCCCTTATCAGGACTTTATATATTTTCATATGTTTGTGTTAATCTCCCTTCATAACTTCATTCAAAGTATTTCTGGATATTCTAGGTTTCTTCACATAAAGTTTAGAATCAGTAACTAGAGAAGCACACACGACCCAAAGCAGGCTATTTAAAGGTAGGATAAAAGATGAAATACCTAGGAATAAACTTAGGAAATGCACAAGACTAGTATGAAGAAAGCTTTAGAATACTCTTGAAGTATACAAATGAATATTTGTGAAATTAGAACAAAACTACCCTCAGATAGAACCAATATTATAGTGATATTATAAAGATGTCAGTTTTTCCCTGAAGTAATTTGCAAATTTAATGTAATCCTAATAAAAATACCAACAGAATTTATTCTCATGTATGTGTTGACTAGTACTGCTATAATGCTAAATCTATGCAGAGAAATAGTAATAAAATAAGGCAATCAGAATTGCTTCAGTGGTTTGAATGAGAATAGTAATGTTCTATGATGACTTTCTTAGACTGAACTTTTAATGCTTTATTATTTAAGCTTTGTTCAAAGAAAAATTTAAAATGTTCTTATATTAAGGACTTGCATGCTAATTATACTGGTATCTCTTAGAGTAGTGCATATGTGCTCAATTCGTTCAGTCATGCTGGATTCTTTGGACTTGTAGCCTACCAGGCTCCTCTGTCCGTGGGATTCTTCAATCAAGAAGACTAGAGTGGGTTGCCATGTCCTCCTCCAGGGGATCTTCCCGACCCAGGGATCGAATTCGTGTCTGTGACTTCTACTGCATTATCAGGCTGGTTCTTTACCACTAGCACCACCTGGGAAGCCCTTTAGAGTACTGATTGAATATAAATGTCTTACTTTTCAGTTTTATTTTCACATTGTCTCAAAAATTGGATAGAATTTGCCAAATGACTAAGTCATACATGACTAATGTAAAAAAGTAAGTTAGGTACATTATGTTTTATTATAATCTTTAGTCACTTTCTCATTCTAATCAATCCTGTGGAGAACAAAAACTCATGAAAGACATAAGACAAAATAACTTGTTCTGATGTACAGTATATCCCTATAATATAGTGCTACCTAAAAAAAAGTCCATATACAACATGTTATAGATCTGTTTCCCATCTTACCAATTTCTTATTGAAATTTGCTTGCAGAGAGAATGGGAAATTACTCCTATACAGAAGAGCTAATTATTTCAATTTTCATATAAAGTAACATATCACCAACCTAGATAGCATATTAAAAAGCAGAGACATTACTTTGCCAACAAAGGTCCATCTAGTCAAGGCTATGGTTTGTCCAGTGGCCATGTATGGATGTGAAAGGTGGACTGTGAAGAAAGCTGAGCACTGAAGGACTCTTGAGGGTCCCTTGGACTGCAAGGAGATCCAACCAGTCCGTTCTAAAGGAGATCAGTCCTGGGTATTCATTGGAAGGACTGATGCTGAAGCTGAGACTCCAATACTTTGGCCACCTCATGCAAAGAGTTGACAGCCTTGCTTGGGGAGTGAGCATTTGATGGGTCACTGTTCTAGGTGAAAATTGTAGTCAAAGATCAAGTAAGGTGCTTCATGCTGGTTCCCATATTAATTCATGTGCTTAGTGTGTCCTTAGTTGCTCAGTCATGTCCAGCTCTTTGTGACCCCATGGACTGCAGCCAACCAGGCTCCTCTGTTCATGGAGAGTCTCCTGGCAAGAATACTGGAATAGGTTGCCATGCCCTCCTGCAGGGGATCTTCCCAACCCAGGGATCAAACCCAGTTCTCCCACATTGCGGATTCTTTACCAGCTGAGCAACCAGGGAATTTCATATTAATTCCTCAGTTCAGTTCAGATCAGTCGCTCAGTTGTCTCTGACTCTTGGCAACCCCATGAACTGCAGCACGCCTGGCCTCCCTGTCCATCACCAACTCCCAGAGTTCACTCAAACTCAGGTCCGTCTAGTCGGTGATACCATCCAGCCATCTCATCCTCTGTCGTCCCCTTCTCCTCCTGCCCCCAATCCCTCCCAGCATCAGAGTCTTTTCCCATGAGTCAACTATTTGCATGAGGTGGCCAAAGTATTGGAGTTCATTACTTTTAATAAAAAAATAAAGCGAAAGATTCATACTTCAACAAACAATGACAGAAGAACTTTAACAAGCCTCTTTTAATTATTAGTCAAGATAACATCAGTTTATCTTAATTAATATTAAGATTGATACTTAATTGCCCTTTTCCTGCCCTGACTTTTTAGTATCTGCTGGTAAACTCAAAGTTGCTTCAAGTTCCTCTTTCTCCCATGTTAAATGGAATGGATAAAGAGGTTGGTTTAGTCAGTCTTTAAGAACACAGCATAGTCACTGCTTTTCCTTCACCTAGCTAAGTGGGCTTCCCACTCTCTAAAGTACTAAAATGATTGAGAGTGGTCCAATTACAGCTTTTATTTTCTCAATTAGTATTCTGAAAGGAGATTCTTTACGAGGAGTAGGAAGGATGCAAACATTCTCATGAGGAAGAGCAAAATGTTAAGACAAAAATAAGTCTCACTTTTCTTCACTTCTTTTATTGTATGCATGCTAACGTACCCTTGTATTAAAATATTCTTCTTGTGACATGTTCAATTCCTTTTATGCACTGATGAAAGAAGCATCAGTTCAGTTCAGTTCAGTCACTCAATCATGTCCAACTCTTTGCAATTCCATGAATCACAGCACACCAGGCCTCCCTGTCCATCACCAACTCCCGGAGTTCACCCAAACTCATGTCCATCGAGTCGGTGATGCCATCCAGCCATCTCATCCTCTGTCGTCCCCTTCTCCTCCTGCCCCCAATCCCTCCCAGCATCAGAGTCTTTTCCAATGAGTCAACTCTTCGCATGAGGTGGCCAAAGTATTGGAGTTTCAGCTTCAGCATCAGTTTTTCCAATGAATACTCAGGGTTGATTTCCTTTAGGATTGTCTGGTTTGATCTCTTTGCGTATGAAAAGTTTTTACGTATAATTCTTATAAGTCAAATTCCAGAAAAATAGGAGCCACAAGTAAATATTGTCTTCCTTTGTCCTTTAATCTAACCTACTATTTCTTTTCTAGAANCTTCAGCATCATTCCTTCCAAAGAACACCCAGGACTGATCTCCTTTAGGATGGACTGGTTGGATCTCCTTGCAGTCCAAGGGACTCTCAAGAGTCTTCCTCAACACCACAGTTCAAAAGCATTAATTCTCCACCACTCAGCTTTCTTCACAGTCCAACTCACATCCATACATGACCACTGGAAAAACCATAGCCTTGACTAGACGGACCTTTGTTGGCAAAGTAATGTCTCTGCTTTTTAATATGCTATCTATCTTGGGTATAACTTTCATTCCAAGGAGTAAGCGTCTTTTAGTTTCATGGCTGCAAAGAAGCATAGACAACTAATAATTTACCAAACTGCCACTCCTCCCAAGCCATTCAGCAGAGATTGTCAAAGGGTTCCCTGATACCACTGCTCTTTGTAATACAAGGAAACCGCTTTATAGTTTTAGCATAGACTTAAAGAAACAGACAGTCAAGGCTGCAGGATGAAAATACCAAATGCTATTAACATTTCAGCTATTCATATGTCACTGTTTGGATTTTATATTAATTCTCAGATATACATTCATTTCTTGGAAGAGAGTATAGCAGGGAAGCCAAATGGTTTTAAAATTCACCTGATATAATAAAAATGTGAGACTATGGAAGATAAATTTTCAGAATAATGTGTAACAGGATTATACCAATCACATAATGAAATATGAACTTACCATTTCACTCGCCAATGAATCCAGATTCTTCTACCTTCCTGGATTATTCCCATCAAGTCTCAGTATATATAATCTTAAATAGAAATAAACTTTTCTAATTCTTTATTTCTCTTCAGCTACAAGTCCATATTTCACTACTCTTTTTTATAGCTAAACTTCTGAAAAGTTTGTTTATATTTCCTTAGTTCTTCATATTCTTTCCATCCTTAATAAACTCCAATCTTAACCCTTTCCCAGAACTCCATTTTGAGAGTTATGATTTTGCCAGAACATTTAACCTATAGGATGTATTCTTTTCTGCCCCATATCCTAGACCTCTGGGCATTCTGCATACTTGATTTCTCCTTCCACTTATAGCTGTCTCCTCTGTTGCCCTGCTCCGCCGTTTACCTCTGAACTCTCTGTCTTCCTTCTCCAAATCACCTGTTGACAGCTCTATTTTTTTTTTTTTTTAAATTGTGTTCTAAATGTTACAATGACCTGCCACAGTAGATAGAAGATCTTACACATTCACCGTGTCATTCTCATCGGGGACCCTCTCCCACCCCTGCCAGGCTGTGTTCACACTGGCACTCTATTCACCCATTTTCTCCTTGTGTGAGAATCTCATGCAGATGCCTCTTCTCAGTGCACGTCACCAGTGTCTCCTCTTACCCATCACATCTCACTGAAAGTGAATGCCTGAATCCATTTTTCTTTGAAAGTAAAAAGTTCCTTTTATTTTTTTTATCAATCACAACAGCTTACGTATATGTTTCATAAAATTTCACACAATTTGGAATTATCTGTTGTTTACATACTTGTTTATTAACCATCTATTTTGAAAGTTTCCTAAGGGACAGGAACCGTAATTTATGCGTTTCGATTTTATAATCACTTCATGCATGGCTTCATGTATACTACTTGACCATGGTATAAAGTCTTGGTGCTTAACAGAGTGAAAGAGCATAGTGTAGCCAAGAAATTAAAATATGGTTGCTCCTTGAAAGAANGACCATAATTTATGCGTTTCGATTTTATAATCACTTCATGCATGACTTCATGTATACTACTTGACCATGGTATAAAGTCTTGGTGCTTAACAGAATGAAAGAGCATAGTGTAGCCAAGAAATTAAAAGATGGTTGCTCCTTGAAAGAAAAGTGATAACAAACCTAGAGAGCATATTAAAAAGCAGAAACATCATTTTTCCAACAAAAATCCGTATAGTCAAAGCTATGTTTTTTTTCCAAATGTACATGTACAAATATGAGAGTTGAACCATAAAGAAGACTGAGCAGTGAAGAAGTGATGCTTTCAAACTGTGGTTNAACCGTAATTTATGCGTTTCGATTTTATAATCACTTCATGCATGGCTTCATGTATACTACTTGACCATGGTATAAAGTCTTGGTGCTTAACAGAGTGAAAGAGCATAGTGTAGCCAAGAAATTAAAATATGGTTGCTCCTTGAAAGAAAAGCGATAACAAACCTAGAGAGCATATTAAAAAGCAGAAACATCATTTTTCCAACAAAAATCCGTATAGTCAAAGCTATGTTTTTTTTCCAAATGTACATGTACAAATATGAGAGTTGAACCATAAAGAAGACTGAGCAGTGAAGAAGTGATGCTTTCAAACTGTGGTTTTGGTGGAGACTCTAGAGAGTCCCTTAGTCTGTCAGGAGATACAACCAGTCAATCCTAAAATTTCTTTAGAAGGACTGATGGTGAAGCTGAAGCTCCAGTACTTTGGCCAGCTGATGCAAAGAGCTGACTCATTGGAAAAGACCCCGATGCTGGAAAGATTGAAGTCGGGAGGAGAAGGGGATGACAGAGGATGAAATGGTTGGATGGCATCACCGACTCAGTGGACATGAGGTTGAGCAAACTCTGGGAGATGGCGAAGGACAGGGAAGCCTGGCATGCTGCCTTCCATGCGGTCGCAAAGAGAAATGACTGAGCAACTGAACAACAGCAGCAACAAGGAGAATAATAGACCATGGACTCCTCAGAACCTGTTACCTGTAAAGATGTACTATATAATAAAGTAACACAAATTAATGGATGTGAGGAAGTAACAATTGGGATTATTCATGATATTTGGACATAAAGTCACTTCAAACAATTCTTTATTGTAATACATACTTCAAAAGACTTAAGCATTAAGCTGGCTTCCTCAGTGGCTCAGTGGTAAACAATCTGCCTACAATTCAGAGAATGAGGGTTCAATCTCTGGGTCAGGAAGATCCCCTGGAGAAATTTCTTGCCTGAGAAATCCAATGGACATGTAGCATGGCAGGCTACAGTCCATGAGGTTTGCAAGGAGTTGGACAAGACTTACTGACTAAACACCAGTAAAATTCCAAGCAATAGGATACATAATAATGCAAAATAAAAAGTAAGTATAGGTCAGGGACAGCAGCTGTGCTTTGCTGGGGCAGCTGTGAAGAGATATCCTATGTCCAAGATAAGAGAAACCCAAGTAAGATGGTAAGTGCTGAGAGAGGGCATCAGAGGGCAGACAGACTGAAACCACAATCACAAACAACTAGCCAATCTGACCGCACCGACCACAGCTTGTCTAACTCGGTGAAACTAAGCCATGCCGTGTGGGGACACCCAAGATGGATGGGTCATAGTGGAGAGGTCTGACAGAATGTGGTCCACTGGAGAAGGGAATGGCAAACCACTTCAATATTCTTGCCTTGAGAACCCCATGAACAGTATGAAAAGGCAAAAAGAAAGGACACTAAAAGATGAACTCCCCATGTCAATAGGTGCCCAATATGCTATTGAAGATCAGTGGGGAATATCTCCCAGAAAGAACGAAGGGATGGAGCCAATGTAGAAACAACACCCAGTTGTGGATGTGACTGGTGATATAAACAAGGTCTGATGCTGTAAAGAGCAGTATTGTATAGGAACCTGGAATGTTAGGTCCATGATTCAAGGCAAATCGGAAGTGGTCAAACAGGAGATGGCAAGAGTGAATGTCGATATTCTGGGAATCAGCAAACTAAAATGGACTGGAATGGGTGAATTTAACTTAGATGACCATTATATCTACTACTGTGGGCAAGAATCCCTGAGAAGAAATGGAGTAGCCATTATAGTCAACAAAAGAGTCCAAAATGTAGTGCCTGGATGCAGTCTCAAAAATGACAGGATGATCTGTGTTCATTTCCAAGGCAAACCGTTCAGTATCATGATAATCCAAGTCTATGCCCTGACCAGTAACACTGAAGAAGCTGAAGGTGAACAGTTCTATGAAGACCTACAAGACCTTTTAGAACTAACACCCCCAAAAGATGTCCTTTTCACTATAAGGGAATTGGAATGCAAAAGTAGGAAGTCAAGAAACACCTGGAGTAACAGGAAAATTTGGCCTTGGGTTACAGAATGCAGCATGGCAAAAGCTAATAGTTTTGCCAAAAGAACACACTGGTCATAGAAAACACCCTCTTCCAACAACACAAGAGAAGACTACACACGNCTATAAGGGAATTGGAATGCAAAAGTAGGAAGTCAAGAAACACCTGGAGTAACAGGAAAATTTGGCCTTGGGTTACAGAATGCAGCATGGCAAAAGCTAATAGTTTTGCCAAAAGAACACACTGGTCATAGAAAACACCCTCTTCCAACAACACAAGAGAAGACTACACATGGAAATCACTAGATGATCAACACCAAAATCAGATTGATTATATTCTTTG
>SJYA01014294.1:0-10048 GCA_006410615.1 Neotragus moschatus
TAATCAATGGTTCTAAATGATGCCATTCAATAGTTAAAGGTCTCACCAGCCTACCAGTAGAGATAGGGATTCATTAAGTAATAATACACATTTATTTGGTCTTTGCTGTATGAATTCAGAGACCTACAGATCTTCAGCTCAAAACATTTCTCTTCTATCCAATTCATATCTATCTTAGTTTCAACCTGGTATTTTTTGTTTTACTTCCTTTCACAGTTCTACATAACTCCTTAAATTCCTAGGTTTTTAGCTCTATTTTTATGCTCTATCTTATCTCCTACTTCTAATCTAATAATTTAGGAATGGAAATATATATCCCAGTCCAATAAGTCAGTCTCTTAATCACTCTTCTTACTCCTTGCCAGGTTGCTTCCATTTATCAATTCTTGAAGATTTGAATGCCAAATCTCAAATACAGCTGCAGAGTTGAACTGTATCCTCATGAGATTAAACAGAGAAAAATTGATAACTGCAGGAAATGAAACTTGGATCAAATCATCACTGCTTGACACTAATTCCTAGGATTGAGGAAGAACAATAATTTATTTTATTTAATATCACTTGAACATGAAACTAAAAGAAATACTCAGAAAATATACAAACTTTGAAGAGTACAACGGGACTATTAACTATGTACATCTATGCATATTACATTTAACAATATGTTCGAAGATTATTGGGGGTTTAAGTGATAAAGCAATACTAAGAATAAATTACAGTTAGTTCATAGTCAATTGGACCTTTAATTCAAAATATCAACTGTCGCTGATACTTTAAAACTTATCACTGAGTGATAAAACAAATCTAAGAGTATAGGAAGGCTGAAATAGATAGAATTTGCAGTATGTAATACCAGGATTAACACTGTATAATGAAAGAGCTTCAGGAAGCTGAGTTCCCTATGAGACTATTGCTGAATACTAAACTTTCTCCCTTTGATAGGCACAGAGCAGACTCCATTCAGCTACACAGTGGATTGGTGAGCTGTGAGCTGAATGGTTCCCAAGCCACACAGTTCCAAGATATGTTTGAGTTCTAACAAGCCAGAGTGGAGAGTCTTTGTTAATACCAAGAGCCCTCAGTAGAATCAGCTAGGAAGTCATGCCTTGGCAGTGGAGCTCAGCTAGCACCAATGTAAAGGTTATTCCAAACTTGCCCTAACTAACATTAAAAANAGATATGTCTGAGTTCTAACAAGCCAGAGTGGAGAGTCTTTGTTAATACCAAGAGCCCTCAGTAGAATCAGCTAGGAAGTCATGCCTTGGCAGTGGAGCTCAGCTAGCACCAATGTAAAGGTTATTCCAAACTTGCCCTAACTAACATTAAAAACACTTCTGAAAATGATCAAACCAGTTTTCAAATAACTTAACTGACTTCCAGAACAAGTACCAAGGATCTTTAATAGAATACACTACATTCGTTTGCTGGGCTGGGGTAAGAAAGTACTACAAACTAATGGGGGTCTATCTTGAAGGAAATCAATCCTGAATATTCATTGGAAGAACTGATGCTGAAGCTGAAACTCCAATACTTTGGCCACCTAATGCGAAGACCTGACTCATTGGAAAATCCTCTGATGCTGGGAAAGATTGAAGGCAGGAGAAGGGAATGACAGAGGATGAGATAGTTAGTTGGCATCACCAATTCGATGGACATGAATTTGAGCAAGCTCTGGGAGTTGGTGATAGACAGGGAAGTCTGGTGTGCTGCAGTCCACAGGGCTGCAAAAGAGCTGGACACGAATGAACAACTGAACTGAACTGACTGATGCAACAGAAATGTATTGTTTCACAGTTCCGGAAGTCTTAGACCAAGGTGTCGGCAGGCTTGGTTGTTTCTGAGGGCTGTAAGGGGAGGCTCTGTTCCAAGACCCTTTCCTAGCATTGTGGATAGTCATATCCATGTCCATATAATATTCTTCCTGTAGATAAACCACAACCAAATTCCCTCCTGTTATAAGGACAAAAGTAATATTGAATTAGGGGTTCATTCTACTTCAGTATTACCTCATCTTAACCATGTATGTATATCTGTAATGACCCTATTTCCAAATAAGGCCACATGCTGAGGTACTGGGGGTTAGGTACCTAGGTTACGACTTCAGTATATGAATTTTGGGGAGGAGGGCACACAATTCAATTCATAGCATACATCAAATCCTGGCAATCAAATAAGTGAAATTCTAAATTCCAGGATGGAAAGAAAATCCCAGTCATAAAATAAGCAGGCAAATCTGATCCATGTGTAGAAGGCAGATGTAGTGCCGGGAACACATGCTCACTCACGGCTGACTCTTGGGGCCCCAGGGACTGTAGCCGGCCAGGCTCCTCTGTCCATGAGATTCTCTAGACAAGAATGCTGGAGTGGGTAGCCATTTCCTGCTCGGGCATCATCCCAACCCAGGGATGGAACCCAAGTCTCTTGCCTTTCCTGCACTGGCAGGCAGATTCTTTACCACTAGTATCACCTGGGAAGCCCATAGAAGTCAAAGGAAACAGAAGTGTAAAATGACAGAGACAAGAAATTAGAAGAAAAGAACACTGGAAAAGCTATTTAAAATGCCCTCCTGAATTTAAAAGAAAACATCATCTTGACTAAAAATGGAAACTACGAATGAGTATCAAATAAAACTTCCTACAATTGAAAAAAAATACATTAGGTGAAATATCCACTGATGATATTAATCGATTAGATAAGAGAGATGATCAAAATACATGAAGATATAGCCAAAGAAACCATCTAAAATGAATCATAGAAAAATACAGTGACCTATGGGACAAACGGAGCAGTCTAATAAATGCACAGTGGGAGTCCCAGAAGAAAGACAGGCAGAAAGAACAGTATTTGAAAAATTAATGGCTGAAACTTCTGGAAATATAAACTTTATAAATTGACAGGCTCAAAGCTCAATAAATCATAATAAAATCATGCTGAGGCATAGCATGACAAACATTTTGAAAAGCAGAAATAAAGAGAAAAGCTTTAAAGAATCCAGGTGAAGTAGAGGGGATAACATTTATACAGAGGATCAAAAACATATATAACTAAACTTCACAAGTACAAATACACATGCCAGAAGGCAATAGAATGACCTGTTCAAAGTGCTAAACAGAGGGGTGGAAAATGCTATAAACACAGAATTTTATATTCAGCAAAAATATCCTTTAAAAATGAGAAGAAAATGATTTTTCAAACAACAGAAGTTTAGAGCTGAGAGAATTTACTGTCCGAATACTTGAATGACAAGTGTTAAAGTTCTTGAAGCAGAAGTATAGTATCAGACAGTGGCTTGGATCTACATAAAGAAGGGTTTTAGAAGTGGTAAAAGTAAAGGTAAATATAAAGCATTTTTTCCTATTTTATATTTTCTAAAATAAAGCTGAGAGTTTAAAACAAAAAGTATAACATGTATTAAGGGGATTATATACATATGAAAAAGTAAAATGTGTGGCAAAATAAAAATACATTATATGAGAAATTGTTATAGTAGCTGTAGGTAGACTATGAGAAGTTAGAGATATATTTTGCAGAAGCTAGAGTTATTACTAAAAATGGTAGCTTAAAAATAACTTCCCAAGAGTACTGTAAAACATGTGTTTAGTTGTGTCCGACTCTTTGCAGCCCCATGGATTCACAACCCGCCAGGCTCTTCTGTCTATGGGATTTTCAGGGCAAGAATCCTGGAGTGGGTTGCCATTTCCTAGTCCAGGGGATCTTCTTCACCCAGGGATAGAACCTGTGTCTCTTATGTCTCCTGCATTGGCAGGAGGGTTCTTTACCCCTAAAGCCACCTGGGAAGCCCAAATAATAAAAATACCAGCATAAAAATTAGCTAACAATGATGATAATATGGGATACTGAAAAGCAGTTAAAATAAGAGAGAGCTGGCAAAGACTGAAAAAAGTAATAAAGAATAGATGGTACAATCAGAAGACAAATAGCAAAGAGGCAGATAAAATAGCAGTCATATTGATAATACTAATAAAATTATAAATAAATATTTGAACACACCAATACAAAGAGTGTGTTAAGCTGATTTTTTTAAAAGGCCTATCTATAGGAAAACATTTTAAAAATAAAGACAGAGATAGATTAAAAGTAAAATTATGAGAAAGTTATACTCTGCAAACACTAATCATAACAAAACTGAAGTGACCGTTTTAACAACAGATAAACAATACTTCAGGACTAAAACTACTGAAGGGATAAAGAGAGACATTTTATACTGATTACAGGGTGAGTTCATTAAGGAGACTTCAACAACTCATCCCTGAGTAACTGACAGGAAAAATAGGTAGAAAGTTAGTAAAAAAATAGAGACCCAAACAATAAAATCAGCCAAATTTACCTAGTATTTGTAGAACTGTATGCACAATAACAATTCCATATTATTTTCAAGTGCATAGGTAATCTCTACTAGAAATTTCCAAAATCTTTTAAAAATTAATTTTTCTTTTGAAATCAAGAAATGAGGAAAAGGACAATAACATGGAGTAAAAACTATATTTTATAATATACTGTTTAAAAAACAATTGTCTGAATAATTAGACTAAAAGGCAGCACTTTGAAATGCCTTCAATTTAAAGGACTTGGCAAAATCCAGAAAGAGAGAGAATAAAGTCAAATAAAAAATATAGATCAAAGTTTAAAGTGAGTTAATAAACAAACAACATAAAAATTTATGAGAATATATTCCTCAACTTGATGCACTTCTTTTTGAAAATTTGTATAAATAGGATATATCTAAGGAAGTTATAAATGATAAAATTTGCTCGAAAACAAACATGCGTGCGTGCACGTGCGCACACACACACACACACACACACACACAAATATTCTAAAGAGCTATGTCAAAGAATAGTATCAGTCTAGATGACCTCAAAGCTGATAATTTTTAAACTTTCAAAGAACATATATTTCTGGTGTTATTTAAACTACTCAGTATGGGTTGCTGTGGGGGTAGATATCTTCATGGAAAAATAAGCTTGAGAATATAGACAGGAAAATCCTGAAAATGAAGAATAAGAAAGGACAAGCCTTGAAAAGTATTAAAATACTTTCATAAACTTACATTGCTTCCAGCAGTCTAAAACTAACAGAGAAATGAGTAAATAGAAGAAGATGAGAGAATCCAGATCCCAAAATATAGGGAATCTAGTTGTATATAATAAATATGGCATTCCAAATCAGTGAGTAAAGCATATTATATAAATGTATACTTTGAAAATCTAATCATTTGGAAGAAAAATTAAGTTGGATATCTATGTTAAAGTTCCATACAAAATTGATTCCAAATGGATCAAATTCAGCTTGGTAAAATGGAACCCATTCAAATTCCAAAAAGGCTCTTGGGAGTATTATTTTAAAATAAAAAGTTTTGAATAAAAGTAATTAAATGGTATCGAAGCATGACTTCAAGTCATAAAATACTTAACAGAAAATCTATGATGAAAAACATCATTAACAAAGTTAAAAGATGAATAACTTTCTTGGGAAAAGTTTTTAAATGCCAATGCTTTGTACATGAAAAACATTCAGTAACCTGTTGAACTAGAAGAGTATGCACTGATAAGGACATCAGTAGTATGCAATATTATGGAATGCTGTGTCAATCCATCATAATTTAAAATTATGACCCAGTCACTTCAATTCTGCCATCCATCTTCAAGATAATCTTACAAATGGGAAAAATATTTGATTATAGTATTTTAATAGGAAAATAAAAATGGACAAGGACGCCTGGTGTGCTGCAGTCCATGGGGTTGCAAAGAGTTGGACATGACTGAGCAACTGAATTGAATTGAATAGGAAAAAAAGACTAAAAACACTGAAATTTCATAAACAGATATTAAATGAATTATGCAATATTGATACACTGGAATATTAAGCAAATACATTTCCTGGTAGAAATTTTATACATATACATGTAAATATGTATGTACTATATACACACATACAAATATACATATACACACCATATACATACACACACAAGACAAACACATGCATACACCATATTATACCATAATTTTTACTACTCATAATACTAGTAAGAATAAAGTGAAATAAGGTCTTCTCTGGTGGCTCACTGGTAAAGAACCCCAGTGGCAACTCACTCCAATATTCTTGCCTGGGAAATCCCATGGACAGAAGGAGCCTGGCAGGCTATAATCCATGGGGTCACAAAAGAATTAGACATGACTTAGTGACTAAAACAAGAATATAAAGTGAAATAAATCAAACTAATGTTCTCCTATTCTGGAAAATAGATTTCTAGATAAACAAAGGAGGAAAATTTATACAAATTCTGTTCAACTATTACACCATCATTTTAAATATCATTTGATATTTTTATACATACGGATCTCACCATCTTGAAGAATATATTTGTCTAAAGGTCAAATTATTTCTGCCTTTATAAACACATACAATATATTCTATAAGCATATATCTTAACTTTATGACTATTTTATCTCTTTAAGAGTACCATAAATGAAATTAAATGCCCTGTATTTCTGTAAGTTAAGTATGTAGAAAGGTTTTTATATTTCTTATATTTCATAAGTGATTCAACACCAACAGGTAGCATTTACTGTTTCAGGGAAAAAAAGAGCACACAGTAAGCCTGTGGCTATATTTTAACATCAGGAAATGTTTATCATGTTTCTAACAAGCCACAAAGTGGAATTCTTCAGTACCTTCTCAACAATGGAAATTAGGAAGATAGAAAAGACTGGCCACAGAAAACTATACCAGTCTCACTCCCAGGGGATTTTTCAGTCCAATGTAGCAAGCTCTATTTCCCAAAAATCTATCTTTATTATATTTGTGCTGTATATATATTAAATTAAACTTGTTCCACTTTGCTCAGAAACAGTTGAAAATGAACTAGAGCCTGAATCATAACTATTCTTCTTCTGAAAATGTCTAGAATTAACTCTCTATATAATTTGTGTCAATAATAAAAAGTTTAAGAATTTCCCACCTATCATATATGATGTAACAATACAAGGGTGAAATTTTGAGGATCTTAAATAATAATCCTCAAACTTTGGCTAAATAATTATTAGTAGTAATGTTAGTTGCTCAGTCATGTCCAACTCTTTGTGACCCCATGGACTGTAGCCTGCCAGGCTCCTTTGTCCATGGAATTCTCCAGGCAAGAATACTGGAGTGGGTTTCCATTCCCTTCTCCAGGGGATCTCCCTGACCCAGGGATTGAACCCAGGTCTCCTGCATTGCAAGCAGATTCTTTACCATCTGAGCCACTAGGGAAGCCCTTCAATTATTATTAAGTAGGACATAAATTTCCTTGAAAGAAATCGTGTGACCATCTCAAATACATTCTGCTAAACTATTTTTTATTTTAAAATTGATAGTATAAGACAAATGTTTATAGAAGAAGAAAATGGGAGCCAATATCACACAAAAATCTTTTTTTCAGTTATATATGCAATCATTTTGTTTTGCTGTTTATCACAAGAGTATTTCAAGTATCTTACTTTTTAAAATGTAATTACTAAATATTTTTCTGAGGTTTTTAAAAGCTTAGGTTGCCTTCATAAGCACTTAAAACAAGAACAAATAATTAATTTTTCTTAACCACCAAAGCACCTACTAAAATAGCTATTTAGTCCAAAAGCAAACCACAGGAATGAGCGCTGCTTTCCTTGGAAGTGCTTTCAGGAACTTATTATAGCTCTCTGTCACCTACTATAATCAGGGAAAGGGCATTTGGTTAATCAAATTTATTTTGGTGTTGAGAAATTATCTAAGTGCATAAGACATGGCACGTGAGCTCTGACTTTTACAATAGGAGACAATGACATGATTAAATGAGACATCTCTCTGGGGAAAGTGATGGGTGAATCTGTGATTATAGGCTTTGGAACGATTTGCATGTAAAATCTAAGCAACTAGAAGAGGTGGTTATTCAATACACACTTAGGAACGTGGCTCTTATATTTAGGGGATTATCTGGAAAAGCAAGGAATTTCTGTATCAGTCCACCTTGGAGATAGAAACCTGTGCAATTAATTTAATAAAGTTATTTAATACTAACAATTTTCAACCAGAGATCAGAGAACATAAAATGTATTGCTTCTACTATTACTCCTAGTAATAAAAGATGCTAAGGAATCACAGAAGCAGTTACTATAAGATGAAGCTGAGGGAATGAAGGGGACCTGAGCAAAAAGGACTTGTAACTCTGGGGCAGAGATGCTGTCTGGTAACTAACTGGTACTTCAGGAGATGGGCCCATGGAGCTAGGACCCAGACTTCTGAGAGAGGGGCTTCAGCTAACTGGTACGGGCATCTCTCAGAAGTCTGGTTCTGGCAAGTGGGAAAACTACAACCTGAAATCAATTTGAATGAACCATTTGAATGAATTTCAGTGAACTATTTGAATGAACTACTATTTGAAACTACTATTTGAATGAACTGCCACTGCCAAGGTGGAAAACCATTCATGTGATGGTGACAGGCACAGGAAGTGTCAAGTCCCCGCCCTTCTCCAGTCACATTGTTTCACCTTAAACCCTACTTGACAGAGAATAAGGGGAAACCAACTCGCAAAGGGGAAATGTGGTTTGGCCCCAGAATCAAACAACAGATAAGGGTGGATTTGGAACTGAGACAAAAGTTCAGTTATTAGCACAGCTCATCCATTCCTATGCTTCCTTTCCTTCAATTGTTTAGATGTGATCTGCTTTAATTCCCTGATATGTTCGTAATAGCCAATTTAAAACTTTTTATCTAGTAAATTCAGTGTCTAAGCTTTTTCTGGAAAAATTTCTATTGACTGCTTCCCCTCTCTCTTTATCAGATACTTTCCTGTTTTCATATCTCATCTATGGGTGTCTCAAGGCTATGGTTTTTCCTGTGGTCATGTATGGATGTGAGAATTTGACTGTGAAGAAAGCTGAGTGCCGAAGAATTGATGCTTTTGAACTGTGGTGTTGGAGAAGACTCTTGAGAGTCCTTTGGACTGCAAGGAGGTCCAACCACTCCATTATAAAGGAGATCAGCCCTGGGTGCTCTTTGGAAGGAATGATGCTAAAGCTGAAGCTCCAGTACTTTGGCCACCTCATGCAAAGAGTTGACTCATTGGAAAGGATCCTGATGCTGGGAGGGATTTGGGGGCAGGAGGAAAAGGGGACGACAGAGGATGAGATGGCTGGATGGCATCACTGACTCGATGGACATGAGTTTGAGTGAACTCCTGGAGTTGGTGTTGGACAGGGAGGCCTGGCATGCAGCAATTCACGGGGTCACAAAGTGTCGGACATGACTGAGTGACTGAGCGACTGAACCGACTGACTGACTGAAACTATTCATTTAAAATAATGTAGTGGTGAAACTCTGGAAATTAGAATTCTCTCTGACCCATAATCTGTTGGTGGTTATGGTTTATTGGTGGTAGTGGTAATTGTTTGCATGGTAACTTTTGTGTATGAATTCTGCAAAGCCTTCATTCTTTATCTTGTGCACTCACTAAGGTCTTTTCTCAGTTAGCTTAATGGTCAGTTAATTTATGGACAGAGNTGACCCATAATCTGTTGGTGGTTATGGTTTATTGGTGGTAGTGGTAATTGTTTGCATGGTAACTTTTGTGTATGAATTCTGCAAAGCCTTCATTCTTTATCTTGTGCACTCACTAAGGTCTTTTCTCAGTTAGCTTAATGGTCAGTTAATTTATGGACAGAGCTCTTCCTAAATAACTTGAATCAATAAGTCTTACATTCTCTTCAATATTTTCCATCCACTTAATATTTCAATCTAAGTATTTTCCTAGTTTCCTTTTCATGCACAATCTCTTCAGCTGTATCTAATGTGCTATCAAGGTTACCCACTGTGTTTTTAATTTTTATTTTATTTTCAGTTCTGTAATTTTTATATTTTTCTATTCAAATATATTGCTTTTATTTTGGATACTATTTTTCTGCTGTATTTCTCAGCCAAGTCTTTTTTCCAAGCCTAAGAGGCAGTGGAAACTGTTCAAGAACTCTGGCTCGCAACTGCCTTTCTCATAGTTAGCAAATACTCC
>SJYA01014295.1:0-10502 GCA_006410615.1 Neotragus moschatus
CCATAAGGGTGATGTCATCTGCTTATCTGAGGTTATTGATATTTCTCCCAGCAATCTTGATTCCAGCTTACACCTAGTTTGTGTTTATTTTACTATATTCAAAAATGAGGTCATTCATTTGAGACCTTTTATTTTTCCAAATTCACCAATAAGTACTAATATAACAGCAGCTCAATCAGTTCAAACTATTTTCAAATTCTGTTATCTCTTCAATGTGTAAATTTAAGTTATTTTCTTTACTTTGCACATAGTTACTTCACATACTTGTTTTTATTATTAGTTGAATAAACTTTAGAATTGTCATACCTCTTGTGAAATTGACTCATTAATCTCTTAAGGACTCTTTCTTCTTAAATCTATTTCATTCTGAGATTAATAAAGTTACTCCATCCTTCTTTTGATTGTTGTTAGCCTTGTCTAGCTATCTTCATCCTTTTATTTATAATATATTTGTGTCTTTATTTTCAGAGTCTCTTTCTTTAAGGCATTATATAGTTTTGTCTTTTTTAAGAATCCATTTAAAAAATTTCAGCTTTTGAATCAGATGTTTATATTATTTATATATGACTGATGTAGTTATGTTTGCTTCTGTCATGGTTGTATTCATTTTTCTATTTTTCTATCATTTTCTGCTTATTGTTTTTCTTTTGCTGACTTCTTTTATTTACTAAGTATGTGTTTCTTATTTCATTTGGAGGTATTTTTATTGCTACAACTATTTGCTATGTGAACTCAGGTGTAAAGAATTTTTGACTTACAATATAGAATGACATTATACAATGTTACATAATGTATAAAAACTACAATAGCATTCATTTTTCCCCCTTCTGGGCCTTTATCTTACAGTTATCTTTACATATTTTAATTGACAAAAATATATTTTTTTGTTTAAAGTTTAATGTCTTACAATGAGATTTAATAAAGAGAAAGCATTATTGTATGAGCATCCGTATAGCTGACAGTTCCAGTGTTCTTTGTTTATTCATATAGATCCATAATTTCTTCTGCATGAAGGACTGTCACAATAATTGTATTTTAAGTCTGCTAAAGATAAATTCTTTCAGTTTTGTATAACTCAATAGTCTATTTTTTAATTTTAAAGATATATTATGTAGATATAGAATTCTGGGTTGGCAGATTTTGTATACTTTTTAAAGCAGTTCCACTGTTTTCTCACATAAATTATTACTAATGATAAATCTACAAACTGTACCTTTGCCCCACCATATATAGCATGTCATTGTACATGAATTCTATTTAGGATTTTCTCTGTATCTCTGGTTTTGGATAATTTGATTAGAATGTGCCTTTTTGTAGCTTTATTTTTCTGTCTTATGCTTGGAGTTGTTGCACATTTGGATCTGTGTATTTATGTGCTCTGCTAAGTCACATCAGTCATATCCAACTCTTTGTGAACCTATGGACTGAAGCCTGCGGATCTCCTCTGTCCATGGGATTCTCCAGGCAAGAGTACTGGAGTGGGTTGTTGTGCCCTCCTCCAAGGGATCTTCCCAACCCATGGATTGAACCCATGTCTCCTGTGTCTCCTGCATTGGCAAACGGTTCTTTGCTACTAGCACTACCTCGGTAGCCCCTGTGTATTTAAACCTATATCAAATAAGTTTTCAGGTTCAATTTTTTCATTGTACTTCTGCTCTACTCTCTTCTTTAGAAACTAATTACACATGCTTTGTTTTCCTTAAATTTGCCCCGTATCTCAATATATCCTTTTTTCTATTTCTTGCATTAAATAAATAAATAAATAAATATACACTAATGTTACACTGTTTTCAAGTTCACTAACCTTTTCTTCCAAAATATCTCTTTTTGATCCTCTATTGTGTGCTTTCATCTCATTTAATTTGCTTCTCATCTTTGCTGAAATAAATTTCTAGGCCCAAGATGGAGCCACTTCTGCCTAGGGTACCATTTCAGCAAAGCAAAACTTAGATAACATTTATGTCCCTCTAAAGGTTCTACTTCACCAGTAATACATTACATGCAGTCAGCAAAATCCTAAATACCAAGACCACTCTGGACCTTCTCACTCCAAACAAGGTGGCTATGTGGCCCAAGCCAGATATTTTCTTTGTTTCTCCTTTGTTCTTTACTGTAAAAGTTTCTTGCATCCTGCCTCATTTTTCAGTTATCTGAATGGAGACTAGCCATTTAATTACCATTAAATAAAGTTTGTATAACCAAAATTGTCTTCTCTGGTTTTTATCATTTTTCAAAATGTGGGTCCTCCTTTCATCACATACATTTATCTACCAACAAAAAAATAGCATATACTTGGTAAAAAATTGTTTTAATATCCTTGGCTGCTCATTCTAACACCTCTGTTACCAGTAGATCAATTTTGATTGATTGTGTCTCTCATCCTTGTGTTGTAAAATTCTGTTTCTGCATTTCCCCTACTTTTTAATCAGATGCAAAATATTGTGAATTTTACATAGTTGGGTACTGAATGAATATTTTTAGTAAAATAAAAATTTCTGAACTTTGTTCTGGTTTTAGGCTACTTGTAGCCTAAACATCACTTTGGAGTCTTGATATTAGTATTTGTTAAGGGATAACCAAAGATATGTTTAGTATAGAGTAGATTATTCTCCTTCAAAGATACTTCTGAGAATTCTACTCAATTACTTATAAAATTTTTTCAGTATGGTTGATTGAAACATGAATCATTCCTCATACTGTGTATGGGGAAATAGTGGAAACAGTGAGAGACTTTATTTTGGGGGCTCCAAAATCACTGTAGATGGTGACTGCAGCCATTAAATTAAAAGACAATTGCTCCTTGGAAGAAAAGTTATGACCAACCTAGATAGCATATTAAAAAGCAGAGATATTACTTTGCTGACAAAGGTCCGTCTAGTCAAGGCTATGGTTTTTCCACTAGTCATGTATGGATGTGAGTGTTTTGATGCTTTTGATCTGTGGTTTTGGAGAAGATTCTTGAGAGTCCCTTGGGCTGCAAGGAGATCCAACCAGTCCATCTTAAAGCACATCAATGCTGAATATTCATTGTATGGACTGATGCTAAAGCTGAAACTCCAATCCTTTGGCCACCTGATGTGAAAAATTGACTCATGTGAAAAGACCCTGCTGCTGGAAAAGATTGAAGCCTGGAGGGGAAGGGGACAAGAGAGGATGAGATGGTTAGATGAATTTGAGTAAACTCTGGGAGTTGGTGATGGACAGGGAGGCCTGGTGTGCTGTGATTTATGGGGTCGCAAAGAGTTGGACATGACTGAGTGACTGAACTGAACTGTGTATGTGGCAAGCACTCTTATCTTTTTGAGTGCTGATGCCCCAGTCTTGATTAATTTTCTTTTGTGTGTATCATTCATTATTCTGCTGAATATTTCTGGAAATTTTTCTAAAATATTTGTGCTTCTTTTTCCTGTTTGGTGCCTATCTACGTTTGTTTTCCTGGACTATGAACTCAATCCTTGGTATTTATTGGGGTTGTTTCTCTTGTTCCACAGTCTGGTAACTCTCTCAAGGCAGTAAGCTGGAACATTCACAGTCCTCAACCTGTTTGCTTCCCATCTCTTATGGATAAGTATTATTTGTTTTTCTTGATGCAATGTGTAGAAAACCATTACAGTTCTCTCCCCATATCTGAAAACAGAATGTTTTTAATGAAGACTTTTGTAAGCTGAAATGGTATAAAGCAAAAGGGCAATAACCTAGTTTTGTAAAAATGAAAATCCTTAAATTTCCTTAAGTTTTCCAAAACAAATACTACTGTAAGTTTTTCATAAAATGGCTTAAAGTGAATTTTTGAAAAGCAGGAAATACTTGTATTTCATTTACTTTGCCCATTTATTTTATGGCTTCCTACGTAAGATTATCTTACCTGTTACTCCGTTTTGGCCAGAAACAGAAGTTCCATGTTGCACTTTATTCACATTGGCATATCAGTGTGTCATACCACTCTGCTTAAAATTCACTGGTAGGAAAAAGGATATAGTAATAATATGGGAGCCATGAGTAAAACATAGAACAGCAGTCCATGAAGATACAAGAGTACACAGTAGCTGGATGAATGAATGTTAAAGCAGCCTATAAGGATGGAGGAGGCATTAAGCTTAGCTTAGCAAACAAGTCAATTTCACTCTAAAACTCTCTTAGGGTGTTTCAATTCTGAACAAGTTGTTTAACCTATGTAAGTGTTGATTTCCTCAAGTGTAAAATTGGGATAAAATAATGTTCACCTCATAGAGTTGTTCAGAAGAATTATGTGAGTTAACATGCAGAATGCTTGGAATATTGCATTTGCTCAGACATTGAAGTTCCCATTTATCTGCCATAAAGATTATTACAGCATGTGGGAAGAAATATCATTTAAGCCATTTTTGCTGAAGGGAGAGCTTAAATTGAACATACTTTCACTCTTGGGTATAAATTCTCAACAGAAAATTTCAAAAGTATATTTAGGGAGTGGATAAAAAATAAGGAAAAGAAAATTACGTTTCAAGTTTTATCTTGTAGAAACAAGGGAACCCTGGCTCTCAACATGTAAACTTTTTATGAATGCTTAAGGGATTTGGAACTCCATAGTGGTAGCTCAACAACTTATTTTGCTGCCAATTTCAGTTGAATAATTTCAAAGCAGTGCTGACATTTTCTCCCTTAAAGTGTTCCAGTATAATCAGTTAGTTACCTTCACTTTCCTTACATTTCTCATTTCCATTGTGTCACTTAGTTTTCTATCTTTTCCCCTTGAATAGACTACTATTTTACCAATTAGGGTGGATAATCAATTACAGAATCTTACCTTTGAATTTCTCTCCACAGTCATCCCATATAAAAAGTATTATGTTCTTTAGATTTTAGTGCATATTTTTCAAGGGGTACAGTCATCCACACTAAATAAAACACAATGGTGATCATTAGACTGAGAATGTCTAAGTGAAGTAAACCAGAGTGCATAGAATTCTTTTAGACTCCATAATCATTCAATAGAGTAGTTTGCTGTGGAAGGTGAGAAAGTTGTATTATGAAGAGATTCCTACAGAAAAAAAGAAAAAATAATAAAAGAGACCACTAATCCCAGGTAATGACCTTGAGGAGATATTGGAGCTTAAGGAAAGTATATATTGATGTTATTGATATCAGCTGGAAGATTTGAAATTCTTAAGTAAGATGGTTTGGTGGGTAGGGAAATCTCACCACCATGACTCTAAATGAGATCTTTAGCAATTGTTCATAGTCTTAGAAGCCCAATTACCCTGGGACATAATAGGAGAAAATGAGTCTTACTCTGCCAGAGAAGACAGAATTTGATACAGTTTATATGACTGTCAGGTAAAGCACCAAGAAGGGCAACAAGGTCTTCTGTTAATTTCAGAGAGAGAATTCTTAAAGCCTTATCTGGTTTATCTTCTCAAAGAAGGTATCTTTTTGAGTCACATTATGCTAAAAATAACATTTCAAGAAAATCATGTTGCAATTTAACTGCAGAGGCTGTTCAGGAATGTCTGCCTATTCATGTAATATGAAATAAGAAATATAGAATTATTCAGTGTAAACACCCTCTTCCTTAGTGGACTTCTTTCTTTTGTGACTATGACCTGTCCATTCCTGGCCACCAGAATTTTACCATTACTGCTGGGGATTAGCATACCTGTATCCTTTTCTTGAGGCAACAAAGAATGTTCTTGAAAATGAAGAGGGTGACTTCATGGCACATGAACTCCACTGAAAAGGAATAAGAAATGGGGCAATAATTTCTTTTTCCAGAATAAAAATTCAACAAAATGTAGAAATACTCCAGTTATAACTAATGCTCAACTTGTACCTACAGTAAAAGAGCCTCGAAGGTACCATTCTGAAAAATGAAAAAGGTTAATTAAAGTTTGCATTCATCAAGCCATCCTCATTGTAAACAATTGGAACCTCCTGGGCCATTCACTGTGGTCATTTTGGGAATAGAAAGTAGAGATGAATACCCAAAGATAAGATATGGAAATTTTAGGTCAGTGGGGATGATCTATGGAAATATATCAGCTAGAACTATTCCCATTGGTTCTCCCTACTACACTAGAAAAAAAACTTGACCAGCTCACAGGTACCTTTGCAGATTATATTAAGGTTCAGAGTGTAAACATCAGAAGTGGGGTGGATCAACTAGTCTGTAAAGGTTATTGCTAGGAAGATGTTAGTCATTCCATGTTGCGATTGGGTAATGGAAGACATGAAATAACTAATTAATTCTATCCCATGGAGTCCATTCTTGGCTAGCTACAGCTGCAACAACAACAACAACAAAATAACAATAATGTGCTCACCTAATTATAATATCCACTCATCTCACATACTGGCAAAGTAAAGCTCAAAATTCTCCAAGGAAGTCTTCAACAGTGTGTGAACTGTGAACTTCCAGATGTTCAAGATGGATGTAGAAAAGCAGAGGAACCAGAGATCGAATTGCCAACATCTGTTGGATCATCTAAAAAGCAAGAGAATAACAAAAAACATCTACTGCTTTATTGATTACACGAGAGCCTTTAACTTTGTAGATTACAACAAACTGTGGAAAATTCTTCAAGATATGGGAATACAAGACCATCATACCTGCCTCCTAAGAAATATGTATGCAAGGTCAAGAAACAACAGTTGGAACCAGACATGGAACAACAGACTGGTTCCAAAATGGGAAAGGAATACATCAAGGCTGTATATTGTCTCCCTGCTTATTTAACTTATATGCAGAGTACATCATGCGAAATTCTGGGCTGGATGAAGCGCAAGCTGGAATCAAGATTGCAGGGAGAAATATCAATAACTTCAGATATGCAGATGACACCACCCTTATGGAAGAAAGTGAAGAGGAACTGAAGAGCCTCTTGAGGAGAGTGAAAAAGTTGGCTTAAAGTTCAACTTTCAGAAAACTAAGATTATGGCATTTGGTCCCATCACTGCATGGCCTGTAAATGAGGAAACAATGGAAAAAGTGAGAGACTTTATTTTCTTGAGCTCCAAAATCACTGCATATGGTGACTGCAGTTGTGAAATTAAAAGATGCTTGCTCCTTGGAAGAAAAGTTATGACCAATCTAGATAGCATATTCAAAAGCAGAGACATTACTTTGCTGACAAAGGTCTGTCTGGTCAAAGCTATGGTTTTTCCAATAGTCATGTATGGATGTGAGAGTTGGACAATAAAGAAAGCAGAACACTAAAGAATTGATGCTTTTGAACTGTGGTGTTGGAGAATAATTTTGAAAGTCCCTTGGACAGCAAGGAGATCCAACCAGTCCATCCTGAAGGAAATCAGTCCTGAATACTGGCAAGACTGATGCTGAAGCTGAAACTCCAATACTTTGGCCACCTGATGTGAAGAACTGACTCATAGGAAAAGATCCTGATGATGGGGAAGATTGAAGAGAGGAGGAGAAGGGAATGACAGAGGATGAGATGTTTGGATGGCATCACTGGCTCGATGGGCATGAGTTTAAGCAAGCTCCAGGAATTAGTGACGGACAGGGAAGCATGGTGTGCTTCAGTCCATGGGGACACCAAGAGTCAGACACAACTGAATGACTGAACTGAATTGAATTGAATTATAATACCAAGGAACCTCAGTATTTAGGAAAAAATATATGGTCATTTAGGGTTTTAATTGAGGAAGGCATGGCAACCTACTCCAGTATTCTTGCCTGGAGAATTCCACGGACAGAGGAGCCTGGTGACCCCTATCCTTGGGGTCAAAAAGAGTTGGACCTGACTGAATGCTTTCCTGTGGTCATTTATGCATGTGAGAGTTGGACTGTGAAGAATGCTGAGCACCGAAGAATTGACACTTTTGAACTGTGGTGTTGGAGAAGACTCTTGAGAATCCCTTGGACTGCAAGGAGATCCAACCAGTCCATTCTGAAGGAGATCGGCCCAGGGATTTCTTTGGAAGGAATGATGCTAAAGCTGAAGCTCCAGTACATTGGCCACCTCATGTGAAGAGTTGACTCATTGGAAAAGACTCTGATGCTGGGAGGGATTGAGGGCAGGAGGAGAAGGGGACAACAGAGGATGAGATGGCTGGATGGCATCACTGACTCGATGGACATGAGTCTGAGTGAACTCCAGGAGTTGGGGATGGATAGGGAGGCCTGGTGTGCTGCGATTCATGGGGTCACAAAGAGTGGGACACGACTGAGCGACTGAACTGAACTAAACTGAAGGCATTTAGCAACAGCAGTAGCAGGGCTTTAATTGTATGCAGATTTTGCCTGTTCCTGCAAGAAGCATAATAATTCCACATCCTGGCAAAATGCATATGACAAAATGCATTATAGATTCTTGTTAAAAACTGTATTTTATCAAAGCTATCAGAAATGCAAACTGTCCTTGTCCACAAATTATATGCTAACATATCTCAATACCTGTGTCCTTGGAGAGGCTCAAAAATAGCTTCTGTTTTGTAAACACTGATCAATTAGGCATGAATCCTTTATTTAGTACTAAATTCCTTCATGGTGGTTTTGGTTTCCTTGTGAATTCAAGTGCTGACCCAGAGAGCTAATGTAAATACTAATCAGTATTAGTAAGTTAGTAAATAATTGCTAATATCAGTAATTATTTTTCAAGTTGCTTTCCTCCATTTACTCCCTCTTCTTGAGGGCTCATACCTGTTGTTTTTCCTCCCATTGGAGTTGGCTCTTCATATGAATATACTTTGGCACTATTGGTTGGGTTATAGACTTGGATTACTGTGATACTGAATGATCTGTCATTCTGTCATTTTTGAGACTGCACCCAAGTACTGCATTTTGGACTCTTTTGTTGTCTATGAGGGCTACTGATAATTCTTGCCCACATTAGATATCATGGTCATCTGAGTTATATTTGCCCATTCCAGTCCATTTTAGTTCACTGATTCCTAAAATGCCGATGTCCACTCTTGACATGTTCTGTTTGACTACTTTCAATTTATCTTGTCATGGACCTAACATTCCAGATTCCTATGCAATATTGTTCTTTACAGCATTGGACTTTACTTCCATCACCAGTCACATCCACAACTGGGTGTTGTTTTCACTTTGGCTCAGCCTATTCATTCTTTCTGGACCTATTTCTCCACTCTTCTGCAGTAGCATATTGGGCACCTACCAACCTTGGGAGTTCATTTGTCAGTGTCATTGGCCTTCTTATACCATTCATGAGGTTCTCAAGGCAAGATTACTGAAGTGGTTTGCCATTCCCTTCTCCAGTGGACCATGTTTNCTCAGCCTATTCATTCTTTCTGGACCTATTTCTCCACTCTTCTGCAGTAGCATATTGGGCACCTACCAACCTTGGGAGTTCATTTGTCAGTGTCATTGGCCTTCTTATACCATTCATGAGGTTCTCAAGGCAAGATTACTGAAGTGGTTTGCCATTCCCTTCTCCAGTGGACCATGTTTTGTCAGAACTCTCTATCATGACTTGTTCATCTTGGGTGGACCTACATGGTATGGCTCAGAGTTTTGTTGAGTTAGACAAGGCTGTGATCCAAGGCCACTGTTGACCCATACCTCTACGAGAGACTCACAGGGATACTCATGGGGAAGTCTGGCCCAGTCTCTTGTGGAGTCACTGCTCCTTTCTCCTGGGTCCTGGTGTACACAAGATTTTGTTTGTGCCCTCCAGGAGTCTGTTTCCCCAGTCCTGTGGAAGTTCTATAATGAAATCCTACTAACCTTCAAAGTCAAATTTCCTGGGAGTTCTCAGTCTCTTTGGCAGATCCCCAGGATGATAAATCAGTTGTGAACACTAGAACTTTCACAGCAATTGAAGAAATTCTTTGATATAATTGTTCTCCAGTTTGTGAATTATCTGCTCAGTGGCTCTGTGGTGGGATTCACAGGTCATGCCTCCCAGGGCTACTGCAGCCATAGGACCTGTCCCCGTGGCAGGCCACTGTTGATCCATGTCTCTGCAGGAGACAATCAAATACACAAAGGCGGGTGTAGCTCAGTCTCTTGTGGGGTCCCTTAGTCCTGGTGTACATAAGGTTTTGTTGGAGCCCTCTGAGTGTCTCTGCCAGTCATGGGGCTTGATTCTAAATACAATTTCACCTCTCCTACCACCTTGTTGGGGCTTCTCCTTGAACATGAGTTATCTTTTTTTGGTGGGATCCAATATTCTACTGATAGCAGTTCAGTAATAAATTGCAATTACCTTCTATAACTAGCACCCCCCCAAAAAAATGTTCTTAGCATAATAGGGTTCAGTTCAGTTCAGTTCAGTTGCTCAGTCGTGTCCAACTCTTTGCGAGCCTATGAATCGCAGCACGCCAGGCCTCCCTGTCCATCACCAACTTCTGGAGTACACTCAGACTTGCCTCCATCAAGTCAGTGATGCCATCCAGCCATCTCATCCTCTTTCGTCCCCTTCTTCTCCTGCCCTCAATCCCTCCCAGCATCAAAATCTTTTCCAGTGAATCAGCTCTTCACATGAAGTGGCCAAAGTACTGGAGTTTCAGCTTTAGCATCATTCCCTCCAAAGAAATCCCAG
>SJYA01014296.1:0-10504 GCA_006410615.1 Neotragus moschatus
CGCCAGAAGAGAGCCAAAGCCCCAACGTGAGATGGGGACTCCTGAAAATGCAAACCGGAATCAACCTGCTGGAGCCACCCTTGTGGTCTGGTGGTTAAGACTCTGCCTCACTATGCAGGGAACATGGGTCCGAACCCTGGCGGGAGACCTGAGGTCCCACACGCTGGGGGTCAACTCCTGGGCCGAGCGCCACAGTGAGGGCAGGTGCACCGCAACGAGAGATCCCGCTTGATGCAACCAAGGTGCGAAGCAGCCAGAGATTTTCAGCAGGCAGATAAAAAAAAAAAAAAATCTACCTACTGTGGCTTCAAAAAGAAACACCATGTGCCTTTACAGAGACCACACATGATGCTAAACTGAAGGCCCCTCTCCACGGGGCATGCGAGGGCACGATGATGGGGTCGTGCACAGCACCCAGCTCTACTTTCAGAGGCAATGCCTGAAAGCCACCTGCAGACAGAGTCAATTCCTAGGCAGGTTGATAAGAAGTCCCAGGTACCCAAGGAGGAAAAAGGGGTCTGGAATTCTCAAGGAGGAGGAAAGGACAAACACCTTTCCTTTTTTCCTCTACATTCCTTAGTCTTAGTCACATAAAACTAAGGTTTTTTTGTTTTTTTTTTCTCCTTTAAGCCTGGAACTGATGATTACACAACAAATAACCCAGTTTAAACGCTGTCCTAGGAATTATATGTAGGGCTTCCCTGGTGGCTCAGAGGGTAAAGCGTCTGCCTCCAATGCAGGAGACCTCGGTTCGACCCCTGGGTCAGGAAGATCCCCTGGAGAAGGAAACGGCAACCCACTCCAGTACTCTTGCCTGGAAAATCCCATGGACTACTGGAGGAGCCTCGTAGACTACAGTCCATGGGATCGCAAAGAGTCGGACACAACTCAGCGACTTCACTTTAGGAATTATATAACAACAATCCTGCTTGAGACAGTTTCTCCTTCCTGAAAACCTTCTGACTAATCCTGGTATCTTAGAATATACATCATGGGAGTGGGTCTGGTAGGACCTTTCTATTGTTAAGTTCTAATTCTGTTATCGTAAAATGTAAATTGTGGGAGTGGGTCTGGTAAAATTTTTACAACCTTGAGACATTCTTTTGATTTACTGTAATAACTATTTAAAAAAGGATATAACTCCCTTGCTAACACTAGGAGGGGGGCACTCTCCGGCCCCCTGATGTCTGTGTCAGAAGCTTTCCCTGTCCCTCTCATACTTTAATAAACCTCTACACAAAAGCTCTTCAGCGATCAAGCCTGGTCCCTGGTCCCGAAGCTCAATCTTCTTCGGAGATCACGCCGTTCACCGTAAGCTATCACGCCGTTCACCGTAAGCTATCACTGTGTGTGCTCTTCTCCTTGTCCACCACCCACCGAAGCAGCACCCCCAGCTCCAGCCCCCAGCCCACACACACCTGGGAAGGGGACGCTCATGTCCGCGTGCAGCATTTCAATCAGCTGTGTGGTCTTTGACCCGGGAGCTGCACACATATCTAAGATCTAGTGAAAAGCAAGAAAACGTTTGATGATTTTCTTTATATAAACCAACTATCCTACATCAAACTTAGAACAATTTAAAATTATTTTTCATTTCTACTTTAGGACCTAAGCACATTTATTTATAAGACAAATCTACGGCACATGTTCTGCTTAATTCACTGGGATGCCCTAATATATACTGCCTCCAAACCACAGGAGAAAGATACTTGCTCCACAGGAAACAGGAACAAAAACGGCACTAGAAACCAGCAGAAAAATACATTCAGGGATGATGAGTAAGGGTACTAAATGCAAAAAGCCTTGTAACAGAACGCTACGGGGCAGAGGTTGCTGGGTTCCAATCTCAGTTTGGCCCCTGACGACTAGCTTCTAATGTTAAGCCAACTACCTCCATTTTTCTTTGCTTCCTTTTTCTCATCTGGAAAAACAGGGACAGTGACAGCATCTGCCCGCACAGGGATGTGTGTGCAATAAAGAATTAATTCACAAAAAGAACACAGAACCACAGTCGGAATTCAACAAGCCCTCAGTGTGGGTTCACCATGATCTCAGCCTGACCGAGTCCATCAGAGACAATGAAGATAATCTCAACAGAAAGTAAGAAACAGGGCTGTAAAAACTGCAGTAAGAACATAAAGTAAAATACATAGCATTTTCCACTTCACCCAAACTGAAAAGGGGAAACGAATGATGAACTACATTAAGATAAAAGGTCTCAACAGAACAGAGGGAGATGGATACCAGCATTTTCCACGTAGGGCTCAGAGTACCTTATGGTGAGGGTGGGCATTCAGCAACAGCGGTGGGATCATGCTGACGGCTTCCTGACGGCTGATGTTTCCCTTGGAAAACGAAATTGTTAAAAGTCAGCAACGGCATTAAAAACAGCAGAAAAAATTAATATTGGGCATTATTTCCAGCACATTAAGAAAATACTGTATAACCATACACAGAACACCAAAGTTAGTACTACTGCGTATACAGCAAGTAAGACCGATTTTTCTACTAGTGGATAAATGGCCACTATCAAAAGACAGTAATCCCTGTCCATCAGAATGACATTCAGTTCAGTTCAGTTGCTCAGTCATGTCCAACTCTTTGCGACCCCATGGACTACAGCACACCAGGCCTCCCTGTCCAGCACCAATTCCCAGAGTTTACCCAAACTTATGTCCATTGAGTCGGTGATGCCATCCAATCATCTCATCCTCTGTCATCCCCTTCTCCTCCTGCCCCCAATCTTTCCCAGCATCAGGGTCTTTTCCAATGAGCTAGCTCTTCGCAACAGGTGGCCAAAGTATTGGAGTTTTGGCTTCAGCATCAGTCCTTCCAATGAATACTCAGGACTGATTTCCTTTAGGATGGACTGGTTGGATCTCCTTGCAGTCCAAGGGACTCTCAAGAGTCTTCTCCAACCACCACAGTTCAAAAGCATCAAATTTTGGGCATTCAGCTTTCTTTATAGTCCAACTCTCACATCCATACATGACTACTGGAAAAACCATAGCGTTGACTAGACGGACTTTTGTGGGCAAAGTAATGTCTCTACTTTTTAATATGCTAAGTTGGTCATAACTTTTCGTCCCAGGGGTAAGCGCCTTTTAATTTCATGGCTGCAATCACTATCTGCAGTGATTTTGGAGCCCCCGAAAATAAAATCTGACACTGTTTCCACTATTTCCCCAACTATTTGCCATGAAGTAATGGGACCAGATGCCATGATCTTAGTTTTCTGAATGTTGAGCTTTAAGCCAACTTTTTCATTCTCCTCTTTCACTTTCATCAAGAGGCTCTTTAGTTCTTCTTCACTTTCTGCCATAAGGGTGGTGTCATCTGCATATCTGAGGTTATTGATATTTCTCCCAGCAGTCTTGATTCCAGCTTGTACTTCGTCCAGCCTGGCGTTTCTCATGATGTACTCTGCATAGAAGTTAAATAAGCAGGGTGACAGTATACAGCCTTGACTGTATACTCCTTTTTGTATTTGGAACCAGTCTGTTGTTCCATGTCCAGTTCTAACTGTTGCATCCTGACCTGCATATTGGTTTCTCAAGAGGCAGGTCAGGTGGTNTCTGCATAGAAGTTAAATAAGCAGGGTGACAGTATACAGCCTTGACTGTATACTCCTTTTTGTATTTGGAACCAGTCTGTTGTTCCATGTCCAGTTCTAACTGTTGCATCCTGACCTGCATATTGGTTTCTCAAGAGGCAGGTCAGGTGGTCTGGTATTCCCATCTCTTTCAGAATTTTCCAGTTTGTTGTGATCCACACAGTCAAATGCTGTGGCATAGTCAATAAAGCAGAAGTAGATGTTTTTCTGGAACTCTCTTGCTTTTTCGATGATCCAACAGATGTTGGCAATTTGATCTCTGGTTCCTGTGCCTTTTCTAAAACCAGCTTGAAGATCTGGAAGTTCACGGTTCACGTACTGCTGAAGCCTGGCTTGGAGAATTTTGAGCATTACTTTACTAGCGTGTGCATGAGTGCAACTGTGTGGTACTTTGAGCATTCTTTGACATTAGCTCGTTAGAAACTCAAGTACAACACACACACAGGACAGAGAGCCCCCCTAGAAGTGTCCCCTCACAGCTGAAACTGTGACTTCTATTTCCTGGTTCTCCTGTTTCCAGAAGCAGCCCACACCTGCTCTGTACTCCTGGACACTGCCCCATCAACCACTGCTTCCCTGCCTCAGCGGAAGGCAGACAACTAAACCTCCACACTAAGCAGCCATCCTCTACACCTTCACCCTTGGGTCAGGATACCTGTTCACATGTTCGACTGTTCAAAGATTCTTTGAAAAATCCAGCACCTGTGACGCTCACAACTCTATTTTAACAGCTTAGGACTGAACGCCCAATAAAAAGCCAAAAACTGTCAGCTACCAGGAGGCTTCTGCTCCTTCACAACCTGCACTTCCTGTCTGAACAGCCACCCTGCGCTCGTCACTCACCTCACATGGATGCAGGATGAGGAACCCTCTGCTGATGTGCAAACCTGCACTTTCTCTGACAGTTCACACACCCCTGCAGATTAAATGCCAACAGAGACGCCCTTTCTGCACAACTCTGCACAAAGAAGGGAGCACCCAGCACCATGTGCACCTCAACACGGTGGGAGTGGGAAAGCAGGCCAACAGGAGCCGAGTGGACAGGAAGCAGGAGAGCACGCAGCTGTGCATTGAGCAGATCAGAACGCAGTGAGGTGAAGCGCTTCTAAACTGGCCGTGGCATCAAGGCAAGAATCACGGGAAGCAAGCAATCCTGCCAGGCGGACAGAGAAGCTCAGAGCGACATCTGGCGGCGCTGGGGGTCCGCGCCCGGCCAAGGAGGCCAGAGTACAGGGAGTGGCGGGCCAATGCCACGCGAGCGCGTGGAAGGGAGCCGCCACACTGCCGACGCCCGCCGCGCACGGCGCTCACTCAGCCTCGCGCTGCGCGTGGGGGCGGCTGTTTCGCTGGGGAACATGTGGCGCTAAAGGTAAGAAGCTTAGTGACTGAACGGCAATCAGGGCGCGGCTGAGGAACTGGGGGGCAAAGACCATGTCCTTTTACGAGAACCAAACCTGTCGCATTTAGATGCTGTTCTTCTGTTTGGCAAAGGTGGAGTATAGCACTTTTAGTAAAATATAAAGATGGCCATAAAAACCCATCACCTTCTCTGCAAGGGAGGCACCCGGCATGTGCACCGCAAGACACGAAGGCAGACGGAACACGCTACGATGTGGGAGCCGGGGATAGAGCGCCAGGCCCAGCAGGGGCTGCAGCCACCTGATGCCAGAAGCCACCGCAGAGGTCACCCCAACGCCAGAGGCCACCCGCCGCCAGAGGCCACCCCAAAGCCAGAGGCCACCTGGCGCCGGAGGCCACCCCGACAACCGAGTCGGCGCCCCGGGACCCTGCGTGATCAGAGGCGCGGCTAACGCCTACGTTATCGGATGTTCCAGGGGCGCGCACAGTGAATGCAGGGTGCTTTCCTTCCTGCCTTATCTACTAATCACTGCCGGGGGCAAGCGTGGTTAAGATAAAACTGCGATACTAAGGCTTCAAGGAAACCAGCAAGCCTGAAGTTATCTACTCACAGATTCAGTTTCGCTGACCAGAAACTGGTGAAACTTTTCCAGCTGTGGAGACTTTCTCAAGATTTTTCGACTTAAATTTGTGTGCCAAGCAAGTTCTTCAGGATACCTGACCGAAAGGAAAGTAAAACACGTAAGGGTTACACATACTGAAGCGGGCTCTTCACAGCGCCTTCGTGATACTGCTCACGGGCCTAGTGAGACGCCCAGCCGTGTGCTGGCTGCTCACACCCCTGCCCCGTGCCCCAAAGACGAGCAGCAGACACAGCTCGCCGAGACGGGGCCCGGCCCCAGGCACGGCGGCACACAGCGCCGGCCGGGACCCAGAAGCCGTGCCAGTGGCCGGCCGCAAGCAGAGGCAGCGCAGAGAGCCCGATGCCCCGCTCCCCACTGTGTGAACGTGAGGGCACAGAGCCCAAGAGCAGGCAGAAGGTGACAAGCTACAGTGCGGCTCACGCAGAACGGAAGTAATGCCGCGGGGCAGCTATCAGAATGTCCGGCGTTTGATTACAGTATTTGCTCATTTTTCACTATTTCTAAAACCAAGCAGTCCAATAACATCATGAAATGTTCTATATACCCCCAAACCTTGGAAATAAAACAGGCCTTAATCTGATGTTTATACAGACTGAAGAACAGAGCCTCTCCTGCCGTCCATGTAAACACACTTGAACGGCGTGTAGACGATGCCACCACAGACGAGAAGTGTGTGGTGTCCTCATCGCCCAGTGCACCTGTCCACCCATTGAAGTCCAGCAGCACAGTCAGTACGTGGACAGGACACGTGGGGCCGAGCTCAGCGTCACGCGGCACTCGGTGGCAACCCTTACCGCACTGAGCGTTAACTTTGAGCTATAATGCTGAGCTCAATTTAACAACGCGGGGTCACAATGTTGCCATGGGTCAAACCGCAGCTAAGGTGACAGCCGTGAAAATGGAACAGAATGTTTGAAAAACACCACGTTTGCTTTGAAAATCTGAGTGACAGAGACAAACTGAGGCTTAAGATCTGAAGAAACTGCTCAACTGTCATTTTATCTCAAGCTGTATCTGATGAGTGCTTCCCACCAAACTGTGAAGATTAAACTGGCTGAGCCTGCTCATGGCCACCCTCAAAATATCCTGGAACTTTTCTATTTCTTATGCTTGTTTCCCTCTTCAGTACTTAACCTGTTTCAAAAATACAAAACCAAAATGCAGTCATACTTATTGGGCAATTTTAAGAAGCGTTCAGCTTTAAATGCTCCCTGTGGCCGGCCTCTCTAGAGGTGAGCGCAGGGACTCACGTGGGTTGGCTCCCGCTGTGTAACTGAGCGGAGCCTGCTGCCCCTCTGCAACCTTCGTGTGTATTTATGTGCTTGCACTCAAGCATGTCCAGCTCCATGCGACCTCATGGACTGCAGCCCGTCAGGCTCCTCTGTCCACGGGCTTTCCCAGGCAAGAATGTGGCCTTTGGTGATAGCCAAAAATCTGCTTTCATAAGATTCCTGGCAAACGGGACTGTCTGTGATCAACGGCAGCACACGTGCCGGTAGCTGCCTCATCAAACCACCGAACGCCACTAACTTGAATGCTGCCTCCCGTTACGTGTTGGACAAAGCTGAATTTTCATTTTCTAATAGAGAGCAGACTCTAGGTCTAACTCGAGGGAATATTTCTTTATGTACTTTATTGGTTAAGTTTCTAGTAGCTAAAAATGTAAATTTATTATTATAAGAATAAAATCTGACTGTAAGTTATAATTACGAAAGCTTTTCGTCTTATGAGAAAATTACTTAACTTTCAAACAGTTAACTACAAAGACAGACTGAGTTAAAAAGAAAAGTCTCTCTCTATATATAACATCTAGGATGACTCATCATCAACTCAATTAAGAACATAAACAGAATGACAATAAGGTGCATTTGCAACCACTCATTGTCAAAACAAGGCCTTCTAAAAAATGCTTTAATCCCTCACAGTTCCTAGTCTACGAAAGGGAAGAAAAAAAATGAAACCTGCACACGCTGTAAGTCCTATACATGACATTCCTTCTAGAAAACCTGGTCCCCAAAAATACTTCTGCATTACATCCCACTATGTCTCAAAAGGTTCAAAGACTATTAAGATCTATTTCTGCAATTTCCACAATATAAAGAACCACCAGAAAGTATTTTATGTTTCTGCTTCATTTACTGATTTATGGGTATCCCACACCTGACCAGTGAATTTGATTTAATGTTTATAGAATAAACCTGTCTCACAGCTGTCACTGATAATGAAAGAAGGGTGAGTATTAGGAACTCGTATCTTACAACATGTTGCTCAGACCCGTCAGCTACGTTCAGAAAACTGGATCAAACAGAATCGTGAAGAGAAGGCCTGGCTGTTACTGGGGTGACTCCTTGCATTCTTCACCCACAGAATACCTGCAGGGCCTTCCAAGAGGTCTAGAAGTGACTGGTCCTGCCCCATGATCCAAAGTTCAACAATCAAGAGTGAAAAATAGCCATTAAACATTCAATGGGCCAATTAAACCAAAGTCTGACTGTAGTTTGCAGAGAATAATAAAAATAGCGAGACTAATTCCATATGGGTTGGGACTGTGGAAGAAACTCCACCAGGACAGCCCAGAAAGACACCGTTTCCCAGGGGGCTGGCTTTCCAGCTCCTCTTTCTGCCCAGAGGCAGAGAACGGGCAGAGGCGATCGCATCTGAAAAGCTGCACTTCTGGACACAGGGTGGAAGGAATAAATGTTTCCCGGTGACTGTGTGAGGCAGCAAAAGCAGGAAAGATTATTATGCATAGAGATGTGCAAAGACAATCCTAAACCTGCTTTTGAAAACATCAGACACCCCAACTTCAAGCACGGGGGCCATCCATCAAATCTCCAAACCATGGCATAGTGCAAGAGCTCAGCGCACACCCCAGTGACTGAGAGGGGGCCCTGCTCGTTATGTGACGGCCGCCACGCTCGCCAATGCTGCAGACACGGCAGGGGGAGACACCTTCCTTATCCGCTGGCCTCAGCACCTGGCATAAGAGTCCTTTTCCTGTTCTTCAACAGTCAAGCTTCTAAACTCTGATTAAAACTGTTTAACAAAAAAGCCATTATGGAATTTTTTGGTGTAATACTGCAAGCTTATTCTTATATCCCAGAAATGCGCTCTGTAATGCTGACATTTGGTTTTGATCTGATTTAAGCATCTGGCCACTCAGTACTCATGCCACCGTGGCTGCTGTACACATCTGTGATATGGACACTGAACATCCAAACAGTCAACAAAAGAATGAAAAGCAAGCAAACACACAGACCAGGAGCAACGAAAACCTCATTTTGGCTTCAGGAGCAACGAAAACCTCATTTTGGCTTGTGATGAACAAAGGTTAGCCAAAGAGAAAAGACACATCAAATACTTGAACAGTCAAAACTTCAAAAGCTGTCAGGAAACGCTGGTTAAATTCATCTTCTCAAGCAGAAAGTGAAGAGGAACTGGAGTGCCTTGATGAGGGTGAAAAGAGAGTGAAAAAGCTGGCTTAAAACTCAAAAACTTAAAACTTAAAACATTCAAAAAACAAAGATCATGACATCCCGTCACATCACTTCGCAGCAAACAGAAGGGGAAAATGTGAAAACAGTGACAGATTTTATTTTCTTGGGCTCCAAAATCACTGCAGTGACTGCAGCCATGAAATAAAAAGACGCTTGCTCCTTGGAAGAAAAGCTATGCCCAACCTAGACAGTGTATTAAAAAGCAGAGACATCACTTTGCCAACAAAGGTCCACCTAGTCAAAGCTATAGTTTTTCCAGTAGTCAGTATGGATCTGAGAGTTGGACCATAAAGAAGGCTGGGGTCCAAAGAACCAGTGCTTTCAAACAGTATAACTAACTCAATGGACAAGAATCTGAGCAAATTCCAGGAGATGGCGAAGAACAGTGAAGCCTGGTGTGACGTAGTTCATGGGGTCACAAAAAGTCAGATGCAACTGAACAACAAACTGCCAGGCAATGATGGTTAAATTCACCTTTTTATAGTAATCATTTAAAATGTGTTGTCCTTTTGTGAGAATTCTCAGTACCTGAAAGTTGATAATCTGCAATGTGTAACTGTTAACAACTTCATGACTTCCACAGCCCAGGCTGTGAGACTATTTAGAGTTCCTTGGACTGCAAGCAGATCCAACCAGTCCATCCTAAAAGAAATCAGTTCTGAATGTTCATTGGAAGGACTGATGTTGAAGCTGAAACTCCAATCCTTTGGCCACATGATGCAAAGAACGGACTCATTAGAAAAGACCCTGATGCTAGGAAAGACTGAAGGCGGGAGAAGGGGACGATAGAGGATGTGATGGTTGGATGGCATCTCCGACTCGATGGACATGAGTTTGCGTAAACTCCAGGACTGGGTGATGGACAGGGAAGCCTGGAGTGCTGCAGTCCATGGGGTCGCAAAGAGTCAGACATGACTGAGCGGCTGAGCTGAGCTCAACTGATGGCCCTGGCCTTGGGACCACCATGGTTTGTGCCTTGACTCTCTGGGCCATTCACGAGACAGACAGGACCGCTTTCACATGCCTGAACTGGATCAAGACACACAAATGAGCCACGAGACACCAACAGGACAGCGAGGATAAAAGGAGGGTGAGCACGGGCCTTGGAGATAGAGACATACAGGACAGCTGATGCAGTCCCACTGAGCCTTTGCCAGGCGAGGAGCTATGATGTGATTTATAGTTACGAGAATCCCACTCATTTTGTGGGACTTTGGGTGATGTCGAGGAGTTCGAAACGGAGGCACAGTGGCCAATGTGAACCTCCATGAGGACTGTTCAGAAACATCCGCTCTTTAGTAACGTCTCAGAAAGACACTGTGGGAACAGAAGGGGCGACTGATATAGAGGAGGTTTCAGATTATCAGTTAAGACACCCACTGACGGATGCT
>SJYA01014297.1:0-10502 GCA_006410615.1 Neotragus moschatus
AACTAACACCCAAAAAAGATGTCCTTTTCATTACAGGGGACTGGAATGCAAAAGTAGGAAGTTGAGAAAGACCTGGAGTGACAGGCAAATTTGGCCTTGGATTACGGAATGAAGCAGGGCAAAGGCTTAATGGTGGTTAAGCAGGGTGGGGTTAATGGTGACCTCCTCCAAGAGGGCTTATGCCATACCCAAGTCTGCTGCATCCAGAGCCCCTGCTTCTGGAGCAGTTCACTGCTGACCCCTACCTCCACCGGAGTTACTTAAACAGAGTTCTGTCTCAGTCTCTGTGGGGACTCTGGGTCCTGCTGCACATAACGTTTGTTTGAGTCCTCTGAGCGTCTCTGGCAGGTATGGGGTTTGACTTGTAACATGATTTCACCCCTCCTACCATCTTGCTGGGGCTTCTCCTTTGCCCTTGGACGTGGGATATCTCCTCACAGTCGCTCTAGCGCCACACAGCCAGTAGCCCCACAGCATATGGAATCTTCCCAGACCAGGGATTGAACAGGCAGATTCTTAACCACTGGGCCCCAGAGACATCCCTTGCGTGGTTGTTTTGATGACAGGCCCTCTATTAAGGGCCTTCTTCCCTTCTTTGTCTATTCATCTTCCTCCTCTGTCTGGGCTCCCCAGGAGCACTTCCCAAATAAACTTATACTTGAATCTTTGTCTCAGGATGTGCTTTGAGGTGAACTCAAACCCAGGTGGTGCTAGTGGTAAAAAGCCCTCCTGCCAATGCAAGAGACGTAAGAGAAATGAGTTTGATACCTGGGTCAGGAAGATCCCCTGGAGAAGGGAATGGCAACCCACTCCAGTATTCTTGCCTGTAAATCCCATGGACAGAGGAGCCTGGCGAGCTATAGTCCATAGGGTCACAAAGAGTTTGATATGAATCAATCGACTTAGCATGAACTCAAACTAAGACAGACACAGTTGCTTATGTGAAGACCAGGGCCGACTGTGCCTGTCTTTCCACGCCCAGTGCTCAGTTCAGCACCTGGCACTACGAACCTTAGTGCAATCCTTCCAAATTCTTCCACGGATTCTGCATCTGCATGGGAGCCTGACAGTGTTCTCAGTCTTTAATTAACAGGATGAAACCCTCAGCTTGTCAGAGTTTCCTGGTTGCAAACCACAGATTGACTCCAGCTAACCAAAGCAGAGAGGAATTTAACGGCTGTGAGCATGTGCAAGGGTACAGCTGGAGGTGGTGGTAGTCGTGGTTCCCAGAATTGACTGGGGGCTGAGGGACCAGATTTGGGTTGGTAGGAAGCTTTGGAGCTCTGTGGCCCTGCTGCCAGTGACTTAGTAGGAATGATCTCCACTTTCCCCCACATCTTAAAGTCTGCTGCTTGGGTGTCCGCATCATGCAAGAAAGGGTCTGCTGGGTCAAACCTATGACACAAGCCACCCCTAGCTGCACGAAGTGAGGGGCCGAGGGCCTGGCCCCTTTGGTTTCCACAGAGGGAAGACCACCACCAAGGGATCTCCAAGATAGAGCGCCTGGGGTACCTTTAAGAACAATCTCTTTGAATAGGGTTGGAGGGGGACTACTAGGAAATGCAATGTTCACCAGCTTTGCTTTTTTCAAATTTTATTTGGTTGTGCCAAGTCTTAGTTGCAGCCATCAGGATCTTTAGTTGTGGCATGCAAACTCTTAGATCTGGTTCCCTGACCAGGGTCAAACCCGAGCCCCCTGCCTCGGGAGTGTGGAGTCCTAGCCACTGTCCAGTGGGAAATCCCTTCCCCAGGTTCTCCTTGTTCCTTCTCTCCCAATCACAGGGCAAAGCACCGAATGTATGAGTTTTGCTGCAGGAATCCAGCCTCCAGCAATGAATAGCCTGCTGCCTGCCTGGTGCTGTTGCCAAAGCTGCTTTCCCCAGCTCTTGCCTGGAGCACAGGATAAAGTTCTCTCTAAATCTTTTGTGCCTATCAGTGACTAATCCATTCCCACCCAGAGCTAAACTTACCACCAGCTCCTTCTCCTCAGGCCCTCTTGCTTCTTCGTCCTCTTCCAACCCCACCCACTTGGCTGGGTCCTTCTAAAGTAACTCAACATCCCCCACCTCCCATCAGGTCATCCCATTTGAGTTACTTTTGATAGTTGATGGTTACTCTTGCCAATTCCGCCTCTTTCCTGGCAATCCTTCTCATCTACTGGGGTCCTGCTCTCACATTATCTTCACTAACATTGAGTGAGTGAGAAAATGGCTTTGTTTATTTTTTCACCTTTATTTTTAAAACCTTTTATTTTGTATTGGGGTATAGCCGATGAGCAATGTTGTGATAACATCAGCTAAACAGTGAAAGGACTCAGCCATACTCAGTATACATGTATCAGAAATGGCTATTTTCCAGGCCTGATTCCAGACACAGTGGAGGAAACGAGGACATGAAGCCTTCAGGGGGCTTCCTCCCCTGGAGGGAAGAATCAGACACACTGAGACTTTTAGCGCCAAGAGGGCATGCGGTAAAAGTGTGCCCGTCTAGGTGGGTGGCTGCTGTGGGAATCCCAGGGGGGAGCAGGGGAGGCCTGGTGCCCAGGTTTGGGGGCAGAGCAGGGCGCAGGAGGAGCATAGCAAAGCCTGACTGGAGAGAAGGATCAGGTAGGAGACCGCACTCTCCCGGGGAGTCCAGGGGAAGCTCTGACAGGGAAGCTGCTGGCCAGGTGCTGCCAGCAGAGGCTCTGTTCATCTGTCAGCTGGGGCATCATCGTGCCCTGCTCCGGACTCGAGGCTCTCTGTTTTTGTGCAGGGCATCTGCCTGGGTCCCCACTGACCTCTGTCTTGACTTGTGGTCACAGGAAGTGGGCTTCCCTCTATCACCGGCACTGCTACTCCTTCCAGGGAAGCGAAGAGCACTAAGGCGAGGCTGCTGTTGGGCAGGAAGAGGTTGAAATTCAAAGCCGACAGCAACTGCCTTCTTCACCCCGGTTCTCAAGTGTAAACTCGTCCTGCCTCTTGCTGCCATACCTGCCAATGGTCTCCCCGACGACCTCTCTCCGGGGTCAGAGGAAGGCATATCTTCTCTCAGCTGGCTCATCTCTGGGCCAGTCGGCCACCCTGACTGACTCCCACTGAGTACCTTCTGCTCCATCCCTTATCCCTATTTCCAGCTTCCATTTTCAAGCCCTTTCTCTCTCCTGGCATCTTCTTGTAGGCTACACACAAGCATGTTTCTTTCTTTCTGCTCTTCTCTTCACAGCCTCTTTCTTGAAAGAAGGAGGTAGGCGCCCCCTCTTTTCTGACTTCCCAGTCATTCTTGGCTGGTTGCATTGCGACTCTGCCGCCCCCAGCTGCGCTGCCACTGCTGGCAGAGGTTGCCAGTGACATCACAGTGGCTCCTCATCCAGGGCTGGTCCTGCTTTCTCACTTCACCCCTCAACTCCTCCCTCCGGCTAAAGCTCTCCTCCACGCTGCTTTCATCCTGTCCTACCTCTCTGGTCTTTCCTTTTCAGCTGTTCCCACAGGCTCCTCTTCCCCTGAGCGCTGTGTCCTACACCCATTCATTCTTCGAGCAGTAATGAGCACCCGCAACGGGTCAGGCACGGTCCTCCTGGATGGAGCTGTCCCTGGAGTTCCAGACTCCTACACTTTCCATGGGATTAACCTGGTGGGATTAACCTAGTGCTGCTGATTCTTGGATCTCCAAATTGGGTGCAGACTGCTCTCCACCACAGTCCTTACAGAGCCTCTCAGCCTTGACCTCATCTCTTGACCCACCGGGATTTCCCACTTCAGAGTTCTTTCTGAAACCTAAATTTCACCTTGTCATTCCCCTGCTTCCATGACCATCGTGGGTTGCCCCCACCTTGGGAGGACACTCTCAGCTTTGTGTGACTGGCCTCGCCACCCCAGCCACTCTGGCCTGCTTTTTTGAACATACCGATGCCCATTCCCACTGAGGGCTCTGGTCAAGTTGTTCTCTCTCCCTGGAATGTTCCTTTTTTGTCATACAGTCTCAACTCCAATGTCACCTTCTCACAGAAGCTTTCCTATTTTCTTTACAGACTTTATCTAATAAAGTTGCTATGGGGCTCCCAACTNCAGGCACGGTCCTCCTGGATGGAGCTGTCCCTGGAGTTCCAGACTCCTACACTTTCCATGGGATTAACCTGGTGGGATTAACCTAGTGCTGCTGATTCTTGGATCTCCAAATTGGGTGCAGACTGCTCTCCACCACAGTCCTTACAGAGCCTCTCAGCCTTGACCTCATCTCTTGACCCACCTGGATTTCCCACTTCAGAGTTCTTTCTGAAACCTAAATTTCACCTTGTCATTCCCCTGCTTCCATGACCATCGTGGGTTGCCCCCACCTTGGGAGGACACTCTCAGCTTTGTGTGACTGGCCTCGCCACCCCAGCCACTCTGGCCTGCTTTTTTGAACATACCGATGCCCATTCCCACTGAGGGCTCTGGTCAAGTTGTTCTCTCTCCCTGGAATGTTCCTTTTTTGTCATACAGTCTCAACTCCAATGTCACCTTCTCACAGAAGCTTTCCTATTTTCTTTACAGACTTTATCTAATAAAGTTGCTATGGGGCTCCCAACAGCAAGCTTAGTTTATTTCACAAACTTGTCTATAAGCATCTACTATGTTCCAGGTGCTGTTCTAACACTGTGAATGTTAGACACGAAATCAGATCCTATAAGAATGACCCTGAGGAGGAATTCTTAACCCTTTTTACAAATGAGGAAGCTGAAACTGGAGCTGTATGGCTCGAGCAGGGTGCCATGTTCACTGCAAGGGTCCCGGCTGGACCCTTACACCATGTGGCCTCACAAAGCATCTGTCTTGTCCACAGCATTCCCAGTGCCTACAGCAGTGCCTGCTACCTAGTAGATACTTGGTATTTTCTACCTGGATAACCAAACACCCATTCCCTTACAAAGGCCAAATCCCCATCCACTTGCTGAATCTGGTGGGAGAGGTCCTCTAGGCGAGGGTTACCTCTGTAGGCTCAGTCCTTGTCAGCTGTCCTGCTGTGTCTAGAGCACACCAGGTATGGGAAGCACCCTTCCTCCACAATCTTCTTGGTGAACCTCAAAACCTCAGTAACTTTAAGCATCACCTCCTCCATGACGCCTTCCCTGCCTGGACACCCCGCCCCCACAGCAGAATTGGCCCCTCCCACCTTTGTGCCCTCATAGTATCCCGCCTGTCCTTGCTGTTGTTTAGTCGCTAAGTCCTGTCCAAGTCTTTTTGTGACGCCCCATGGACCATAGACCATCAGGCTCCTCTGTTCATAGGATTTCCCAGGCAAGAACACTGGAGTTGGCTGCCATTTCCTTCTCCAGGGGATCTTCCTGACCCAGGGATCAAATCTGTGTCACCTGCATTGCAGATTCTTTCTCACTGAGCCACTGGGGAAGGCCTCCACAGTATCCCATACAGACCTCCTATCTATCCGGCGTAGACCTGGTGTCCATCGCAACGCTCGTCTTGGTCTACACTTGATGTGCATGTAGTTATTATTAGACCCTTTCGTTGTTTCAAAGGGCCTCAGTTTGGAGGCTAATTTATACAGTCACCTGCCCCACGCCAATGAGGTCTCATTCGCACTCACCTTGCAACCCCTGTGCCAAGCACATTGTCTCAAACAGGCAGGTGCTCTCTTGGAGGAAGGAAGGAATGAGCAAACATTTGATCTGATGGTGAAAAATGTCATCAGTTTGAGGAGCAGCAGGAAAAGCAGCTATGAGAACACATGTTTTATGGTTCCAATTTCATTACTAAACTAGTTGCATGACCTCAGCCAAACTGCTTAACATCTCTGAGACTCAGACTGCCAGGTTTTAACTGAGCAGGTCGGGGTAAATGACCTCTGAGCTCCATGCCAACCAACTCTAAGATTCTGTAATTCACACTAATATCCCCTTTAAATAGAGGAGGACCTGGTAGGCACTGTATGGAAAAAGTTAATGGGACACTGAGAAACGCAGCATGACAAGAGGTGGGGGGGTATTCCCACCTCCCCTGGGACTCTGTGGGAATCCTCTTTACTTCTCCCTTCCTGAACTCTGCCATGCTGATGCTTGTCTATGAAGATTGGCATTTTCAAAGTGGTCATTTTTTTTTCCTTCTCTAAATAGTAAGCTCCTTGAGGGCAGGGTCCAAGTCTTATACTTTAAATCTTGAAGATCCAGCCAGCAGGCAGAAATTGGCATGCATTCTGTGGTTGATGAGGGTAATGGTCATATAGAGATCCAGTCAAGTGTGAGACAGACATTTGCAGACTTAATCAGAAACACACCAGAGAATGAAGAGAAAGCTCTGGAAATTAGTAGTATATTGTTTTACTATCAATAGCTTTCAGAATGACAGGCCTGTGTATCAACTTAAATGCATATAGAAATGAATATGGTCCCTTCAAGAGGAATAATGTGAATTCAGAATAAGCAAGCTTCTGCCAAGTCTATATATATCTTCCAGCAATCCAGAACTGAGAATTCAATTTGCCCACTTTTCTGAATTTGTCAACTATAACGCACAAAATATAGGAAATAGTAAATAAGCACTAAGTACTGAAATGAAATAGAAAATTTAAAAATATTAACATGCATAGAAAACATAAGCCTTCATCAGTATAAAATATGCATTCAAAACATAGACGTGTCAATCTTTTTTCTTGGCTGTACCTCTCAGTATGTGGGATCTTAGTTCCCCCAGAAGGGGCTGAACCCACATCCCTGTAGTGGAAACTGAGAGTCCTAACCAGGGGACAACCAAGGAATTCCCAATAGATGTGTACATCTTGTAAGCAGTTTCAATAATAAAGGACTAAGGTATAGATCTTATATCGCTCACATTCCTTATACCAATAAAACTATAGAAGAACTGAAAGTTAACTAAGGATACATAGTTTACCAATAAGAAGATAATTAGATCAACAATAGAAGCAGATCTAGTAATTATGACCAAATCAAAACATGAACTGCAAGCTGTGGCAAATCAAGTATATTTGCAAAAAAAAACAAACATAACATGGAAATCTCACCTTAACTGCAGTCAATATTTTTTTGCAGTCCCCCAGAGGATGCAAAAATAGACTTAGTCAGGAAGAAAAAGAAGACTGAATACATTTCAAAGTTTAAATATTTAGCAAGCATTTGGGGAAAAAAGGAGACTGTCATTTTAAAATTAAACACTCCAAAGATAATGAACATTAGTATAATTAAAGAGGCACTTTGAAAAAAGTTGGCTGGTGATATTAACTTTATAATGTCATATCAAAAGCTGTGCTCTGATATGGATTCTACGAATGACACCCAGAAACTGTAGACGGCAGAGATAAGTGGAGCAGAAAGGCTAGATCTCAAGAGAAGCTACAATAGAATGATGATGTACTTGGCCTAAAATTTGCCAACTTACCTCACGGTATGGTTTGCAGTATTAAGGAATTTAGTTTCTATCACTAAATAATTTAGTTTCTTCTACTCTAGCTGAAGTGACAGCTGCGGGAACAGTTTACCTGGAATAATCGCTATTATATCAAACCTTTGCTGCAGAACATAGGTGCCTTTCTTACTCTGTCAAAATCAAACTCTGCAAGTGTTCAAAGCCCTCCAGCCTTCATGCTTCTTTGTCCCTCAAAGCACCACTGATCTTCATTGGTTCACTAAACACCAATGAGTGAGTGAGGGCCAACTCCTCCCGGCACTGTTCTAGGCTCCCAGCATGGCATCAGCAAACATAAACAAAAGGAACAAAACTTCCTGTCCCATGGGGCCCACAGCCAAGTGGAATTCTATATCCAGTTCTTCTTGCCTACATTATTTTCCAGCAATTCACGGTCATGACCACCGTTATCTTATTATGTCACATCTTCCTGGCAACTCTTCCATGATGCAAAGTCTTCAAGAGTAAAATCCATTCTTTCTAACTTTTCAAATTTCGTTTTTCCATCCAAGCACTTAATTTAGTGTTAAGCACAAGGTACTCGGTAACAAAACAAATCTTTCTTATAGGAAAATAAATAAAAAGAAATAAGAGAACCAGCAATCCTTTCTAAATATACTGTCTTCCAGCTTCCATAGGAAGTTATTGATTAGTCCATTTGACTCCACAATAATCCTAGGAGGAAACAGAGGAGGGAGTCATGATCTCTGTTTTATAAAAGAAAGAAGTTTTTCATAGGTTAAGGGACTGGACTAATAACACACAGCTGGTAAGGCCTCTCACAAAACAGCTGAAAGAGTTTCAGACTCTGAAGTTGACAAAAGGCAGTGAATGCCTTGAAGAAGATGTGCAAAGATTAGACCCTCTGGGAGGATCCAGGAACAGGCCCAAGTCTTTAGGCAACTAGCCCTTTGGGGATGTGGCTGGGGCACCCCACAGCTATCAGTCATCACCAGCTGAGCCAGCCAACAAGCACAGGGTTGCAAACAGACCCTGGAACCCTAGGGTGACACAAACTAAACATAGGTGTCATGAGACATAGGACTCTGCCTCTTTCAGCCCCATTCTCAGGAAGAGCAGGAAGTCTCTCCCTTTCAGATGTGGAAGTGAGGGTGGCCTGGCTCCCAGGCAAAGCTAAGACTGCTAAAAGCGCAGGTGGATCCCAGATGCTGCTGCAGCTGTCCCACAGCCGAAGTCAACCCCACCATTCAAGAGAGGTGGGTCTACACAATGGCAGGCCAAATGCCTGGGGAAAATGGCAGCAAGGAGAGACTGGGCCAGGGAGGGTTTTGGTCCCATGGTCCCAAGGAAAGGGTCAACCATGTTCCATGAAACTTAAAAGAATTTCATGTTATCAATGTTCAATGATAAGAAAATTTGTAGGGCATTTCTGTCTTCCTTTCTTTTTTTGATCAATTAAGATTTTACTTTCAGACTGAAAAGAAAACTTTCTATCCCTTAACATCCATAATCACCTAACTCCTAATTTTTATCCTTCCTAAGTAGAATTGGACTATAAAGAAAGCTGAGCACGGAAGAATTGATGCTTTTGAACTGTGATGTTGGAGAAGACTCTTGAGAGTCCCTTGGACTGCAAGGAGATCCAACCAGTCTATCCTAAAGGAAATCAGTCCTGACTGTTTATTGGAAGGACTGATGTTGAAACTGAAACTCCAATACTTTGGCCACCTGATGCGAAGAGCTGACTCATTGGAAAAGATCCTGAAGCTGGGAAAGATTGAAGGTGAGAGGAGAAGGGGACGACAGAGGATGAGATGGTTGGATGGCATCACCAACTCAATGGACATCAATCTGAGTAAACTCCAGGAGTTGGTGATGGACAAGAAGGCCTGGCATGTTGCAGTCCATGGGGTTGCAAAGAGTCAGACACAACTGAGTGACTGAACTGAATTGAACTGAAGGCTGACACAGTAAGTACCTGATACTAACTTTGGAAGGTCTTTTGAGGGATACAGATGGGGCCTGGCCCCTGCCTTCAAGGAACTTACAGTCCAGTAGAGGGGTGGAGGAAGATGTTCAGGAAGTGATTGTTACAACCAGAGAGCACACGTGATGAGGGTGCACCAAAAATGAGTAGAGGGAAATGGGCAAACAAGGTCTACTTTGATGATGAGAGAGCATGTGACATGGGCATGCCTCGAGAGAGGAATGAACACAGCAGGTGATTAGTGGAAGAATGATGGAGAGAAAGATGAAAAGAAAGAGACTTTAGAATGCTTGAGTGATGATTAGGGAGAGGCAGAGTCAGGGATGATAGAAAAATAGAGATCAGTCAGGGGTTGAAGAGGAGAGACTAGGATCCAAGAAAGGAAAGAGGAAAAGCTATGAATAAGTCACTCCTTACATGATACGTATATCTGTTTAAACACTGAAGACATCTCTCCTTAAAACTGGAGGTCAGAAACATAGTAAATGCTCATAATCTGTGGCTATTATGTGCCAGACATTGGGCTTTAAGACACTATTCATTTCATCCTGAGTGTTAGGTATTTTCCCCACTGTATAGAAGAAAAATCCAGGCTTCGAGGCGTTCATTAGGACCAAGTAGCTGGTAGCCCGAACAGCAGACCTTCAGTCTCTGATGCCAGAGCTTTTACATCATTGGCTACACTACCTCCTGTGGGCTCATCAGGTGGCTCAGTGGTAAAGATTCTGCCTATCAATGCAGGAGACTTGNGTATAGAAGAAAAATCCAGGCTTCGAGGCGTTCATTAGGACCAAGTAGCTGGTAGCCCGAACAGCAGACCTTCAGTCTCTGATGCCAGAGCTTTTACATCATTGGCTACACTACCTCCTGTGGGCTCATCAGGTGGCTCAGTGGTAAAGATTCTGCCTATCAATGCAGGAGACTTGAGTTTGATCCCTGGGTCAGGAAGATCCCCTGGAGGAGAAAATAGCAACCCACTCCAGTATTCTTGCCTGGAAAACCCCACGGACAGAGGAGCCTAGTGGGTTACAGTCCAGTAACCAGTCTCAGTCAGTGGGCACGACTGAGAACATACGCATGCTAGCTCTTAGGAGATCTTCAAGACCAATTTTTCTATTTTGGTTTAGATCTACACTGTTTAGGACATCCCTGCTGCT
>SJYA01014299.1:0-10503 GCA_006410615.1 Neotragus moschatus
TAGGTTGCTTCCATGTCCTGGCTATTATAAATAGTGCTGCGATGAACATTGGGGTACACGTGTCTCTCAGAAATTCTTAACCTGCTTTATGTTCAAATAACTATAAAATCGCATATTATGTTTAATTATTTTATTTTGAAAATCACATGTTTATTTTATTTTGAATAAAGTTGTATTTGGGGAAGACATTAATCTAAATGTTAAATAAAAGTGAACTTTGAATGTTATTTAGGTCATCTGATAGATACTATTCAAAAAGGAGACAAGTATATCACAGATGTAATTATTTTTGATTGTCTCGAAATTGCCAAAACTACATATTGTTGTAAAGAAGCCTCTTAATAATCACTTTAAATAGTAATGTAGAATTTTTATTTTAAGATAGGAGATATAGGCAATGAACTCAAAGTGCAGAGTATAAGTATCAAAGATTCTAACTTTATCTTAAAGAGGAGTAAATCAGATGCTTGATCTGTGGTGGAGGGTTGCCAGATGTACTGACAATCAGCTATGTTTCAAGACAGTGCTAAGTGGAGATATGATGGCTACTGATCTCAGGCTCAGATGGCAAAGGATAGTTCTCCAAGATCGGTGGTACTCCCTGAAAGGCCTGGAATAATGGTGATAGCTTACTTCGAACGGTGTCACTGGATGTGTGGGCTCCGAAGAAGATTTAACAGTGGGACCAAAGACAGGTCTCAGTCACTCAGAGCTTTGTGCAGCAAAATTTTATCTCAAGTGACAGGACAGAGAAAGCCTCTGACATAGACACCAGAAGGACGTAGAAAGAGTACCCACCCTCATTAATTTAAGTAGGGCCTTATATACTTCTCAACTGGCTGCTGAGGACAGATAAAAAGAATACCTCAAGGTTTGTAAAAATTCCACCAGATCCTTTCCCAGGGCATACATCTGAGATAATTTTGGCACAAGATTAGCCAGGGAGAATGGGTTCTGGGTGAAAATCTCTGAGTGAGATATACTGTTGCTGTGTAATTAGAGGGACAAGTCTTGAGATACACGTTCCCAGGCAAGATTTGTTACAATTAAAGTCATTAGCATAGAGCCTAAGAAAGGCATTTCTATGAGTAAAACATTGTGTAGTCATTAGTTCTGGACCTGAAGCAAGGCCAATTCTTGTGCAAGATGCATTGTGCACAAGGCTTAAGGAAAGCGTAAGTTAAAGCATAAGTTAAGTTAAAAGCATAAGTTAAAGCATAAGTTAAAAGCATAAGTTAAAATGTTCACCTCCTCCTTAAAGGCCTTGGACCGCCTGCCTAAGCTTTAACTCTGTCCATGGGGATAGGTGTTTTGATTGGGAGAGGGCTTTGCCACCCATCAACATGAGCCTTTTGCAGAATGCTAGTCTAGGAGTAACTCCCATCATTCAGATGGCAATCCATTCCAAATGAACCAGTATGAGAATTTTGTTATTAAGAATAAAAGGGAAGAAAATAACAAGAAAGTCCAATAATAGTTGAATCTTCCACCAGAAAAATGATACCACAAACCAGAGGAAAATTTTGATAAAAACATCTCAGTGAACTAATAAAATTATAAGAATCATTTTCTTTATAAAATAAGATTTCAAAGCAAGACTTTAGAGGAGAAAAAGAATTTAGAGAGGATGGTGTAAGACAATAGAAGAAATGAGAGACAAGAGGCTCAAGGAAAGATGCAGAAGAGAAACAGTAGAGGAATAAAAGTCAAATTGGAATCTCCAGAAGCATTCATCAACACACCCCAAATCAAAGTACAGGATATGACTGAGGCAGTAAAATTAAAACGAGGTATAGACATTGAAGACAGAAAAAGTAAAAGGATGCCCCAAAGACTTAATAGACTAAAGAAAGACTTGAATCTTTAGACTTAAAGGGCCAATTGTGTTTAGAAAAGAGACAGACAACAAAAAACTTAGCAAAGTTATTACACTTAAATACTGTAGGCTTTTCCAAGCCAAAAAAAAAAAAAAATTCAATTCACTTGTAAAAAAAAAAGGAAAAAAAATTCAGGCTCCAGTTTTCTGATATTTCTCCTTGGTATCACTAAACAGTGTTACGGTTGCAAAGAGTCAGACATGACTGAGCGACTGAACTGAGGGCTGGCTGATTCGCATTGTTATATGGCAGAAATCAACACAATATTGTAAACAGTTTTCCTCCAATGAAAAATGAATACAAATTCGTACTTCCATTGTGGCAGTAGATAAGAATCCAGCTGTCAGTGCAGGGGCCATGGGTTTAATTCCAGTTCCAGGAAGATTCTGTATGCTGCAGAGCAACTAAACACATTCACCACAGCTACTCAGCCCGTGTTCTAGAGCCCACGAGCCGCAACTACTGAACCCATGTGTCACAGCTACTGAAGCCTGCGGGCCCTGGAACCTGTGCTTTGCAACAAGAGAAGCCACTGCAATGAGAAGCCCAAGCACCTCAATGAAGAGTAGACCCTCTCACTACAAGTAGAGAAAGCCTGCGCAGAGCAGTGAAGACCCGGCAGAGCCTAATAAAATAAAATTTAATACATATGAATATTAAAAATAAGGAAACAATGCCCTCAGTTCTAAGGAAAACAGTTGTGATTCAGTAACTTCATATTCCACCTAATTACTGTGTGTGTTAGTAGCTCAGTCATGTAGGACTCTTTGTGACCCCATGGACTGTAGCCCCCTAGACTTTGTTTAAGATCATGGCATGTGGTTCCAACACTTCATGGCAAATAGATGGGGAAATAATGGAAACAGTCATAGACTTTATTTCCTTGGGCTCCAGAATCGCTGTGGATGGTGACTGCAGCCATGAAATTAAAGATGCTCCTTGGAAGAAAAGATTTGACCAATCTAGACACTGTATTAAAAAGCAGAGGCATTACTTTGCCGACAATTGTCCATTGTCAAAGCTATGGGTTTTCCAGTTGTCATGTATGGATGTGAGAGTTGGACCATAAAGAAAGGTGAGTGCCAAAGAGCTGATACTTTTGAACTGTGGTGTTGGAAAAGACTCTTCAGAGTCCCTTGGACTGCAAAGAGATCCAATCAGTCCATCCTAAAGGAGATCAGTACTGAATATTCACTGGAAGCACTGATACTAAAGCTGAAACTCCAATACTTTGGCCACCTGATATGAATAACTCAGTCACTGGAAAAGACCCTGTTGCTGGAAAAGATTGAAGGCAGGAGAATAAGGGGATGACAGAGGATGAGATGGCTGGATGGCACCACTAACTTGATGTACATGAGTTTGAACAAGCTCCAGGGGTTGGTGATGGACAGAAAAGGCCTGGCGTGCTGCAGTCCATGGGGTCGCAGAGTAGGACATGACTGAGCAACTGAACTGAATTGGAGATTTGCTTGTAGGCTGCATTGTTATCATGAACCTCCCCAAAGAATGTATTGTAGAAAAAAGTTCAGGCATTGGACATAGTGGAAAAACTCTAGATATAGTGCTAGAAAAGATCACTGAGGCAATTTGTTTGTAGGACTAAGTGATTTGTTTGCAATCACTAAGCCAAAAACTACATGGCTTCTGTCTAGAGACCAGAGTGTAGATGTATTCTCAAACCATAACAACATAGAAATGATGTATGATGTAAGAAAGTATAATATTCTGATGTTCTCATCTGTTTTAGGTGAGGGGGAAAGATATCATTTAAAGATGATAAAAAAAAATAGGGATTTAAGATATTTTGCAAATCAAAAAGTTAATAGGAAAAATAAGATAATAAGTACAATAAAGTGATGGAGGGGAAGAAGGCAGAGGGAGGATAATCAGAAAAAAAATTTATCAATGCTGTACTAAGGAGTAAATAACATTGAAAGAAATTTAATAAAACACATCTATTAAATGAAGTTTATTTTATTTGTTTATTTTTTTATGTTACAATATTGTATTGGTTTTGCCATACATAAACATGAATCCACCACGGGTGTACATGTGTTCCCCATCCTGAACCCCCCTCCCAGCTCCCCCCCTGCCCCGTACCATCCCTCTGGGTCATCCCAGTGTGCTAGTCCCAAGCATCCTGTATCATGCGTTGAACCTGGACTGGCAATTTGTTTCATATATGATATTGTACATGTTTCAATGCCATTCTTCCAAATCATCCCACCCTCTTCCTCTCCCACAGAGTCCAAAAGACTGTTCTATACATCTGTGTCTCTTTTGCTGTCTCGCATACAGGGTTATCATTACCATAAGATAATAATCAAAAAAATCGAAACCTTTTATATTTCAGTAGTGTATGTGTGTGTTTGCTCAGTAACTCGGTTGTGTCCAATGCTTTGCGACCCCAATGGCTATAGCCCACCAAACTCCTCTGTCCTTGGAATTTTCCAGACAGGAATACTGGCATGAGCAACCATTTCCTACTCCAAGGGATTTTCTCAACCTAGGGATCGAACCTGAATCTCTTCTATCACTTGCATTGGCAGGTAATTCTTTACCACTGTGCCACCTGGGAGAACCATATTTCAGTGGAACGCTCATAAGATATGAGAGAAAAATAAAGGAAGAAATTATTTAAATAGCTCTGCATGTTCTGTTGTATAATATTCAAGGTGTATGGTTAAATAGAGCAAAGTTTCAAATGAGAATGCAAAATTGTATGTGTAAATTTGCTCATTAATACCATTACATATATGCTTAATAGAATAGCACTATATCCCTTAAGTAATACTTCACTGCATAATAGCTATATCAAGAGAGGCACTATGTAAGTATAGTTATTGTTATTATGTTTTGATATTGTATCCTGAATAAATCAGTATTTTCAGTAATATCACATGCTAAACATAAAACTGTATGTAGCACTTACATTTGGAGAAGGAAATGGCAACCCACTCCAGTATTCTTGCCTGGAAAACCCCATGGACAGAGGAGTCTGGCGGGCTACAGTCCATAGTATTGTAAGAGTCGGACATGACTTGACGACTAAACCACCACCACCACATACATTTGAGTACCTGCATGTATAATTGGGCTAAGAAAATGAGACTGGAAAAGGTGGGGAATGTTAAAATGCAAATGAATGCTCAGTTACATTACATAAATCTTCTAGGAAACCATCTTAGATTGTTGCAGCCTTTGGTTGCTGACCTCCATTGCTTTACTTTTTAACAGCAATTTTAAACTATAACATTTTTAACATTATAGGGTATTTTCATTATTTTCTAACACTTCAGTATATGATAGTCTTGTCTTTATGGAAATGATGATTTGATTGTCAATCCCTTTGATTCCAAATCCAGTTATTCAGCATAGTCACAGGAAGCAGAATGATTGCGTAGAAGTTCCCGATATCAACCACAAAACATCAATTATTACTGTTATAGCACCTGTTAATAGGTATTATATGCCCTTAGATGAAGAACAGTGGCTCAGATGGTAAAGAATCTAATCTGCCTACAATGAAGGAGATCTGAGTTCGACTCTTGGGTCAGAAAGATCCCTTGGAGAAGGAAATGGCAACCCAATTCTGTCCTCTTGTCTGGAAAATCCTACGGACAGAGGAGCCTGGCAGGTTACAGTCCATGGACTAAGCAACTAACAGAGAGCTGATGAATAAGAAACTGAGACACAGAGGGGTTGATTATTTTGCACCAAATCTAAAGCTAGTTAGAGACAAAACATGGGGGAGAAGTAGGGCAGGCTAACTGCTGAACAAAATATTAATAGGACATAGGAGCCTGATAGACTGCAGTCCATGAGGTTGCTAAGAGTTGGACACAACTGAGCGACTTCACTTTCATTTTCATGCATTGGAGAAGGAAATGGCAACCCGCTCCAGTGTTCTTGCCTGGAGAATCCCAGGGACAGTGGAGCCTGGTGGGCTGCTGTCTATGGGGTTGCAGAGTCGGACACGACTGAAGTGACTTAGCAGCAGCAGCAGCAGTGTAACCCTGCTCACTAATTTTTCTTTACGGACAAAAGATGGGATATAACAACATAAAATTGAATAATTGTTAAGAAAAGTACATCTAAGAGTTTGTAATCCATTAAGTTCACTAGCAACTGTAAGGTTTTACTTACATCATTGTTATTTTCCTGCTGCCCTATTACTCTCCACATCACATACACTCAACTCACATGGGAGCAAAGTTTTCACTTAGATTCCTGTAGAGATTACTTTCTTTTATATTCAGTGGATCAGATGGTAAAGAACCTGTCTGCAATGCAGGAGACCCTGGTTCAGTCCCTGGGTTGGGAAGATCCCCTGGAGAAGGGAATAGCTACCCACTCCAGTATTTTTGCTGTATTTTTGATATATTTTTACTGTATTCTCCAGTATTTTGTCCATGGAGAAGTCCATGGATAGAGGAACCTGGTGGGCTATAGTCTGTGGGGTTGCACAAGCATCCAACACGACTCAGTGACTAGCCAACAGCAAGAACAACCTAAATATCCACCAACAGGTAAACACATGGGGTATAGCCATATAATGGAATACTACTTTGCCATAAAATGAGGCCAGTTTAAGATAGTGACATAGGAAGACCCTGAATTCACTTCTGTCTGCAAACACACCAAATCTGTAGTTACATATGGAACAATTTCCTCTGAAAACAAATCAGAAACAACGTGCTAAGGGACTCAAGGAAAAACAAAAAAAACACAACAGGTGGGAAAAGCTGAGACACAATTTTACTGAAAAAGCCCACCCCTGGTACCCTAAACTCAGAGCTGCTCCACGAGGAACACAGGGTATAACTCACATCAGGCATCCCAACATTTAAGACCTGCACCTGAGACAAGGNCGTGCTAAGGGACTCAAGGAAAAACAAAAAAAACACAACAGGTGGGAAAAGCTGAGACACAATTTTACTGAAAAAGCCCACCCCTGGTACCCTAAACTCAGAGCTGCTCCACGAGGAACACAGGGTATAACTCACATCAGGCATCCCAACATTTGAGACCTGCACCTGAGACAAGGCCCGGACACATCCAGCTCTGAAAGCCAACGGGACTCACATCTATAAGACCCAAAGGTCACAGCAAAGAGAAATCGCTACTAAAGAGCCCATCTCTTCAGACTCACCCGCACCAGGGCCCAGCAGGGACAGAGCCGACGGAGATGCACCGGACTTTATGTAAGAGGCTTACTGCTTATGTTCAAGCGTTGGCCCGAGGGGCGGGCGTCTGGTTTAACACCCATCTAGGGGCCTGCTGGGGCACCTTCCCAGGGCAGAGGCTGGCAGACACCATCTGTGTTGGCCCCCTTTGTCTCACTCCTGCTGGCGGGACGCCATCCTTTTTATGTTTTTAATCTAGGTTTCCTTTCCTCCCTGCAGTTGGCACCATCTTTATGCCCTCCCTATGCAGCGGTCTAGAGCACCGATGTGTCCCGGGAGGGCGCTCTCACATGTCTGTATCGTGCTTTACATCAGGTACCCTGGTTTTGTGACTACAGCTTAGGGGACACCCTTGATTATCTGGCTATGGTGCCAAGTGGGGCTTATGCTCGGCAAGTCCCACAGGACCGTAACCAAGAGAGAAAGCCTTTGACCGGCTCCCACCGCCAGGGCGCAGCAAGAAGAGACNGGGCGCTCTCACATGTCTGTATCGTGCTTTACATCAGGTACCCTGGTTTTGTGACTACAGCTTAGGGGACACCCTTGATTATCTGGCTATGGTGCCAAGTGGGGCTTATGCTCGGCAAGTCCCACAGGACCGTAACCAAGAGAGAAAGCCTTTGACCGGCTCCCACCGCCAGGGCGCAGCAAGAAGAGACAGTTCGTGAAGTCGCACTAGGAGAGTCCCACTACCCTATCTCACTCTCTCTCAGTAGGTGGCTTCAATACCGCGGTTTCATGAATGGATAGATCACCCAGACAGGACCCNGGGCGCTCTCACATGTCTGTATCGTGCTTTACATCAGGTACCCTGGTTTTGTGACTACAGCTTAGGGGAGACCCTTGATTATCTGGCTGTGGTGCCAAGTGGGGCTTATGCTCAGCAAGTCCCACAGGACCGTAACCAAGAGAGAAAGCCTTTGACCAGCTCCCACCGCCAGGGCACAGCAAGAAGCGACAGTCCGTGAAGTCGCACTAGGAGAGTCCCACTACCCTATCTCACTCTCTCTCAGTAGGTGACTTCAATACCGCGGTTTCATGAATGGATAGATCACCCAGACAGGACACCAATAAGGAGACATTTGTTTTAAACAATATGTTAAAGGAAACGGATCTAACAGATACACACAGACCATTTCATCCAAAAGTAACAGAACAGATGTTTTCCCTAGGTGCACACGAAACTTTCTAAAGGGTAGATCATTTGTTAAGCCACAAAACAAGTCTTCTTAATTTAAGATGACAAATCATACCAAGCACCTTTCTGTCCACGGTGGTATGAAACTAGAAATCAGTCACAAGAAGAGAACTGGAAAAAATCACAAATATGTGAACTTTAAATAAAATACTACTGAACAACCAATGAGTCGACGCCAACGATGTGATATACTTCACATCGTTGAAAACTTCAAAGACTCTACCCACAAAACTGTAAAAACTAATAAACAAAAAATAGTAAAGTTGCAGGATACAGTATCAATACAGTTGACTCTCGAACAGCAAAGGTTTGCACTGAATGAATCCACTTATATGGGATTTTTTTTTCAATAAATACACTATAGTACCATATGGTCTTGACAGCTGAATCTGTAGATGCAGAGGGCCAGCTGTAAAGTTATACAGATTTTTGACAGTGTGTGTGTGTGTGTCGGGGCAGGGGCGGTACTGGGGGGTATCGGTGCCCAACCCCCGTGGTATTCAAGAGTCTGCTGCTGCTGCTCGGCCATGCCTGACCCTTTCTGACCCCATGCACTGCAGCCTGCCAGTGTTCACTTTCTCCACATCCTTGCCAGCATCTGTTATTTGTTGTCTTTTTGACAATGGCCATTCCAACAAGTGTGAGGTGGTATCTCATTGTGGCTGTGATCTACATTTTCCTGATAAGTAGTGATGTGGAGTATCTTTTCATGTCCCTGTTGGGGTTTTTTTTTTCCCTGTTGAATTGTAGGCATTCTTTATATATTTTGTATGTTGACCCCATATAGAAAATGACTGGCAAATATTTTCTCCCATTCAGTGGTGGCTTTTGCTGTTCAGGAGCTTTTTAATTTGACATAGTCCCACTTGTTTGCTTTTGCTTTTATTGCCTTTGTTTTTGGTGTCAAATAAAAAAAAAATTATCACCAAGACTGATATCAAAGAACTTACCACTTACATGTTCTTCTAGGAGTTTTATGGTTTCAGGTCTTATATTCAAATAGTTTGGTCCACTTTGAGTTAATTTCTCTGTATGATGTTAGACAGTGGCCGCAGCAGCCTACCCTAACTGACGTAAAATTAACCATCACGCTGGGAATGACCAGTGAGCTAGCCCATCAGCAGTGTCCGTCAGAGGCATCATCACTTCTTCATATATATATGCAGAGAAGACATTTAAGCTGATCCCCAAATAAGCACGTATAACCCTGAAATCTATGGTAGTTTTACCATTGTTTTTGTTTTGTATAAAAAGAAAATCCATTTTTCTGGTATTTTTTCAGTTGATATGAAATTCATGCCACTTAAAAGTAACCATTTTAAAGCGTGCAACTCAGGCATTTAGGACATCAGCTCACAGTGCTGTGTAACCACGACATAGATCAAGTTCCACAACATTTTCATTACAACAGACGAAAACCTCATACCCACCGTGCTGGTTAATTTTATGTGTCAACTTGGGTTGACAGATGGCAGAAGGAAGATTAGATTACCGAGACGCTGAACTGCTGACTGACTACCGACCTCCAGACTACTTCCTTATGAGAACAATAAATCCTTCCTTGTTTAAGCTGTGTTAGGGTTTCTGCTACTTGCGGCTGAAAGCAATTCTAAATAACACAATGCAAAAAATAACNAGATCAAGTTCCACAACATTTTCATTACAACAGACGAAAACCTCATACCCACCGTGCTGGTTAATTTTATGTGTCAACTTGGGTTGACAGATGGCAGAAGGAAGATTAGATTACCGAGACGCTGAACTGCTGACTGACTACCGACCTCCAGACTACTTCCGTACGAGAACAATAAATCCTTCCTTGTTTAAGCTGTGTTAGGGTTTCTGCTACTTGCGGCTGAAAGCAATTCTAAATAACACAATGCAAAAAATAACAGCAAATACACGAAAAGGAAGAAGTTTAAAGGAGGGAAAATGGTCTGAATACAATTAGGTTAAAAAAATAAATCAGATGCATAATAATTGTGGGAATGGAAATAAATCTACAATTGTTGAAGGTGATAATGGGTGTATTTTTGGAAAACACAGGAAGGTCAACTAAAGAAACTATGACAGTAAGAATTTAACAAGATAGTGGGAACAAAACAAACATAAGGATAACTTTCATTCATCAGCAACAACCAACAGAAGATATAACGGGGAAAAGATAGTACTGCTGACCTCTGAACAAGGCAGGGGTTGGAGAGGCTGGCCCCTGCACAGCTGAAAATCCGCATAAAAC
>SJYA01014301.1:0-10500 GCA_006410615.1 Neotragus moschatus
GTCTATGGGGTTGCACAGAGTTGGATACGACTGAAGTGACTTAGCAGCAGCAGCATTGTTGTATAATCAATCTCCAGAACCCCTTTAATCTGCAAAGCAGAAACTCTACCCATTAAACAATAGCTTCCTCCCCCGAAGCCCCTGGAAAGTATCATTCTGCCTTCTGTCTCTATGAATTTGACTGCAGGCAGACTGCAGAGATGTTGTGGGTTTGGTTACAGACCTCTGTGATAAAGCAAGTCACATGAATGTTTTGCTTTCCCAATGCATATAAAAGCTATGTTTATGTTGTACTGTAGTCTATTAAGTGTGCAATAGCTTTATATCTAAAAAAACCAATGTATACAATTTACTTTAAAAATACTTTATTGCTAGTCCCTTCACTGTTCACCTGAAACTATCACAACATTGTTAATTGGTTCTACACCAATACAAAATTAAAAGTTTAAAGTTTGGGATAATAAAGAAAAATACTTCATTGCTAAAAAAATATGTTAACCACCATCTGAGCCTTCAGTGAGTTATATTAATATCACAGATCACTGATGACAGATCATCAGAACAAATATAATAATAAAAAAAGTTTTAAATAGAAGGAGAATTACCAGAATGTGACCCAGAGACACGAGGTAAGCAAATGCTGTTGGAAAAATGGCACCAGTAGACTTACAAACCTTCAGTTTGCAAAAAAAAAAAAAAAAAGAGAGAGAGAGAGAGAGAAATGCAATAAAGAGCAGTAAAACAAGGTATGCCTATATCCTAGATACCTCCTCTAAGTGGAAGCATACAGTATTTGTACAGTAAGGGCAGTAAGGGGTTTCCTACATACGAACGTTCAAGTTGAGAAGTTTCACAGATGTGAACGTGGGTTTGCAAGTCTAATCAGGTAAGTTATTAATAACTCACGTGTCCGGCATACGCTGTCAAATTCGGGCATGCTCTACACGTGGTTGTGCCTGGGGCACTTTCCTGCTCAGTGCTGTATAGAGGACGGTAGTGCAGCATCTTTATTTCAAGCCCAGGGTGTCCAGAAGCAAGGGGACAAGCAGTGGTATATAGCCGACCGTGCTAGGCTAACTTTGTTTAACTTACAAACAAATTGATGAGCTCTCAGAACGGAACTTGTTTGTATGCACTGTACGCTGTGGCTTATTTCACATAGTATAATGTTTAAGAGCTTCCAGGTGGCTCAGTGGGTAAAGAATCCACCTGCAATGCAGGGAGGGGGAATCCCCTGGAGGAGGGCTTGGCAACCCACTCCAGTATTCTTGCCTGGAGAATCCCACAGACAGAGGAACCTAGTGGGCTACAGTCCATAGGGTCTAAAAGAGTCAGACACGACTGAGTGACTAACACGCACACACGATGTCCTCAGAGTTCATCCCTGATGTAGTCTATGTCAAAATGTCCTCTTTTTTTTTTTAAGCTGAATAATATCCCTTTGTATGGGCAGACAGCATTTCGGTTTTTCACTCACCTGTCAGTAGACACTGGGTTTGCCTCCATGTTTCTGTTGTGAGCAATGCTGCTCTGAACAGGAGTGTAAATATCTGTTAGCGTTCCTGTTTTCAGTTCTTTGGGGTTTATCCCTAGAAGTGAAATGCCTTAAGAATTTTTTTGCATTTAACAAAATACTGATTTGTCTTAATGAACGTTTAAATTTCAGTGATTGAAGAATAGTGAAGAGTGGAGGGTTTCATTCTATTTTTGACTTATGCAACGTGCATTGCTTTTCCATCCTGTGTTGCTTGGCATCTCTGAAACCTCCCAGAGGCTTCCAGGAGAGACTTCTGGAGCCCTGAGATATTCCTCTGAAACACTCTTCTCCGCCTCCAGGCTTGTACGTCCTTATGCGTCGGTGCCCCAGGGAGCTACTCCTTGTGAGACCCTCGCGTTTCCTTAGCACAGTGGCAGGGTTTGTGCCCGCTGTGGTGCATCAGGATTGCCTTGCTTTTTAGGTGGTATGTCCGTCTCCTCTGTCACCTCGTGGGGTGTTTCTCAGTTCACTAAGGCCTTTTATACCCAGCAGGGGAGGGGTAGTTATTATTCCTGGATTGCAGCTGAGGAAACAAGCCCCGTGGTTTCAGGACCACACAGAGGCCAGCACACAGGCTCTTGGTGTCTGGTCCATGGTGCTTTCCCTGGAGCACAGCTGTTATGGGCAGAGCCCGCTGGGCGTGCATTTGGCAAAGTGAACGCTGGAGATGGAGAGGGGACAGGAGGCCCCCAGATAGACAGAACAGGTCCAGGGACAAGTCAGTGACAAGACAGGAGTGGAGTAAAGGCCGAGGGTGGCGGAGGGCCTGGCAGCAGGCCTCCTGTGTGTGGGGCAGGGGCTTACTTTCCTCTGGGACACAGGAAAGGGGGTGTGCCAGGTGGACCTGGGAGCAGAGTGACCGGCCAGCCCTAAGGTGACTCCCCAAAGTTAACATCAGTGATGAGAGCAGCCAGGCAGGAGACAGGGTCATGAAGGGCAGGTGTGACCTGTGCAGCACCTACTGTGGGCACGTCGCCTCGAGGTGCCGTCACCGATGTTTAGTCGCTCAGTCGTATCCAACTCTTGTGACCCCATGAACCATAGCCTGCCAGGCTCCTCTGTCCATGGGATTCTCCAGGCAGGAATACTGGAATCCCTTCTCCAGGGGATCTTCCTGACCCAGAGATTGAACCTACATCTCTTGCATCTCCTGCACTGCCAGGAGGATTCTTTATCACTGGTGTTAGAAGCTCCCTAAATAAACCGAGTGAACTGCGGCCTTCTGGGAGAGTTCTCCTTGGGGCATCTTGCAGCTTGGTGGGAGAGTAATCGCCTCTCCCTTAGGGTTCACGTCCAGACCATCAGACAGTCCTGCGTAAGAACAGACCTTTTGTGCTTGGAGAACACACACGTCGTGAACATGGGCCGCCTTTTTGGATGCCCCTGACCATCAAGCCTACGAGCAGTAGCTCTTCTGTCCCTGAAACAGCTGAATAAACCCTGTGGCCGACACTAAATCATAACCTCCGGGACCTGGGCTTGGCCAGTGGAGGAAATGAGCAGAGGGCTGCTGCCTCTGGGTTCCCAGTAGGAAACAGCTTCATACACTTTGCTGCTCAGTTTCCCGTTCGGAGACTGTTCCAGAACGTTTGCTATTTGTCATGGCGTGCAGGTAGGTTATCCTAGTTAATCAAACCTTCTGGTTAAAGGTGAGCTATCAGTTCTCATTCGTGGAGCACGACTTTTCAAGAGCATTAGTGTGCAACAAAATACTCTGAACTGTAAATTACAAGGAACGTAATCCAATCTATTTGATAAACTACTGACGCCACTTGTATTTCCTTAGGGACCTGATTATGAACCTCATGCACCAAAGATCTGGTAAAACAGGCAAAAGAATGCTGGACAAACAGCTTCTGGTGAAGTGAACTTCCCAAGTCTTGATTCTGTCATATGTTAACTTCCACAGAAGGAATGGAGCTTGTTGGAAGGTGATTAAGATTCAGTTAGCTCATAGAAGAGAGTGACCTTCGAGGCACCTTAAGCCAGCTCTGTATCCAGCATGGAATGCCCCCTCCAGACTTTCTGACAGTCATTTTTTTCCTGCCTTTTCTCAGAAAAACCTCGCTACCAAGGGGTTCACAATGCCATTCCATTTGTGAGTGTACTACTGGAAAATCCCGGTTGATTCTCCCCTCCGAAGCCGTAGAGAATCAGTCCCATCTCTCTTCCTTGGCCCGTGACTGGGACATTTGCATACCCCTTTCCCAGTTTCCTTTGAGCTAAGCCTGTCTCGCCTGTTTCCTGCAGTCTGCCTCAGTATTTGCAGAGCATCCTCTGAAGATTTGTTTTGTCTTGGAGGCTCTAGAGAAAACTATGAGAGTAGACGTGCCAAATGCCGTGGGACCGTCCCCTCCCTCCTGCGTTGTGTGCTTCCATGACCGTGCCCAGGAGCTCTGCCGCTCTCCACGGTCATTCTCTCTGGGCTCAAATCCTGGCTCTGCTACTTTCTACTTTGTGACCCTGGGCAAGCAGATAATCTCTGTAATGCTATCGAAGAGGAGAAATTGTAGTATCAACCTCACAACCTCACAGATCTATGGCAGTTGAGAATCACATGTACAGAATAAATACCTCGACCTGCAACTTGTTGTTAGGTCGCTAAGTTGCGTCTGACCCTGTGACTTCACGGATTGCAGCACGTCAAGCTCCTCTGTCCTCGACTGTCTCCTGGAGTTTGCTCAAATTCATGTCTGTTGAGTCCACGTGCAACTTATTTACTGAGACTTAGTAAATACTCAATAAATATATATGCTTGGAAGACACTGATCTGGATGGCTGGACTCACATCCCAGTTCAGGTTCAAATGCTGACACTATCACCTCTGAACTAAAGAGCCTTCAGTAAGTGGCTAAAACTCTCTGTCCCTCAATTTCATTACCTGCCAAAGGGAAGTATAAGACTTTTATGAGGGTTAACTGAGCTATTATATGTAAGGTGCTTGGAACAGAGCCTGGAAAGTACTAAGGGCTGTATAAGTGAGATACCAGACCACCGTACCTGCCTCCTGAGAAATCTGTATGCAGATCAAATCACAACAGTTAGAACCGGATGTGGAACAACAGACTGGTTCCAAATTGGGGAAGGAGTATGTCAAGGCTATTTATTGTCACACTGCTTATTTAACTTATATGCAGAGTACATCATAAGAAACGCTGGGCTGGATGAAGCACAAGCTGGAATCAAGATTGCCGGGAGAAATATCAAAAACCTCAGATACGCAGATGACAACACCCTTATGGCAGAAAGTGAAGAGGAACTAAAGAGCCTCTTGATGAAAGTGAAAGAGGAGAGTGAAAAAGATGGCTTAAAACCCAGCATTCAAAAAACTAAGATCATGGCATCCTGTTCCATCGCTTCATGGCAAATAGATGGGGAAACAATGGAAACAGTGACAGACTTCATTTGTGGGGGGCTCCAGAATCACTGCAGATGGTGACTGCAGCCATGAAATTAAAAGACGCTTACTCCTTGGAAGAAAAGCTATGACCAAACTAGGCAGTATATTAAAAAGCAGAGATGGGACTTCCCTGATAGTCCAGTGGTTTAGACTCTGAGCTCCCAATGGAAAGGGCATGGGTTCGAACCCTGGTTGGAGAACTAAGATCCCACATGCTGCATGTCCAATAAATAAATAAAATAAAACAAACAAACAAACAAAAAAGCAGAGTTAATTTTGCTGATAAAGGTCTGTCTAGTCAAAGCTGTGGTTTTTCCAGTAGTCATGTATGGACGTGAGAGTTGGACTATAAAGAAAGCTGAGCGCCAAAGAATTGATGCCTTTGAGCTGTGGTATTGGAGAAGACTCTTGAGAGTCCCTTGGACTGCAAGGAGATCCAACCAGTCAATCCTAAAGGAAATCAGCCCTCAATTTTCATTGGAAGGACTGATGCGGAAGCTGAAACTCCAGTACTTTGGCCACCTGATTCAAAGAACTGACTCACTGGAAAAGACCCTGATGCTGGGAAAGATCAAAGGCAGGAGGAGAAGGGGACAACAGAGTATGAGATGGCTGGAAGGCATCACCAACTCAATGGACATGAATTTGAGCAAGCTCAGGGAGTTGGTGATGGACAGGGAGGCCTGGCATGCTGCGGTTCATGGGGTCGTGGGGAGCTGGACACGACTGAGCGGCAGAACTGAACTGAGTATTATTATAGATTGAAAGGGGATCTTATCTTTTAAAAGAGTCACATTGGAAGCTGGTCCATGTTGGAGCCCTGGGTACTGACATGCCGGGTCCCACAGTTCTCACCATCTGATGGTCTGTGGATCCACAGTGATCACTACTTAAACTTTTGTATCTCAGAGTACTCCTTTAGCAGACCATCCTGAGGATGACAAGTGCTTCACAAGTCCCTGGAGTTTGCAGTCACGTCTGTCTTTCCTCTGAATATCTGGAATCTGCTTTCTTAGTTTCCAGATCATTTAACTACATACACTCTCTCTAAACACTGCTTGAGGATTGCCTCTGAAAACTCCGTGGATCCTTCTAGGTGGAATCCCACCCCCTCCCAGCTCGCTACACCTCCAGCATTCCGGAGGAAGTGCACTGCCCATGTGTGTTCAATAACCTTATTCCCTGTGAGACCGTAAGGCCTTCAAGACAGGGCTGTACTAATTGATTTTTCTGTATTTATTGGGTCCAGGCACATTGAGAGTAAAGCCCAACTTCTTCATGCTTTTGTCCTGCTGCCAGTTGGCAAGAAATTCTTCCCTTTTTAGAGGCACTTAGCATAGGGTAGGGGCTTAAAAAATGTTTCTGGAGTAAATGCTATGCTTAACCTGGCCCAGAAGCCCCATCTGTGAGAAAAGGGATAACGTGGAGAAACTTGTTTAAACTGCAAAGAATTTCCAAATGGTTATTACTCTTACTTCTAAAGCAGCAAAATTACTTTTCCAAGAGCTTCCCCACCCCCCTATATCCCAACTGACCTTTCTGTGAAGAAAAATCAGAATTAAGTCTGGAAAGGAAAGCATCCTTCTTTATTTTTAATTCTTATTACAGTATAGAAACTAAATTGTTTGTTAAATAAAATATAAACTTGTACTTTGTTTTTAATAAAATGAGGCTTACCCCAGATGTCCAGACGGTTGAGAGATTTCCACTGCTTCTGTGTATTACCTTTAGGCCAGTTTTATCACTAAGGGAAAGCACTGGATTATTTCTTCCCAGTGTTGCCCTTCTGCTGGTTCCCGATTCCAGCTTCTCCACATGATGATTTTAGCCTGATTTTACCTGTAATGGGAATATTAAGCAAAGGCACCACAAACAAAATGAAAAACAAACAATCGGGGGCGATACCTGCAGGATATACTTATTACATATAAAATGTCAGTGTCATTTTGTTAGTAAGAGAAAAACAAAATCCCAATCTAGAAATGGGGGGAAAAAAGGAACAGGCAATCTACAGAATTGGGCTTCCCTTGTGGCAACTAGTCCATTCTGAAGATCAGCCTTCTTTGGAAGATGCTTCCTTCTTTGGAAGGAATGATGCTAAAGCTGAAACTCCAGTACTTTGGCCACCTCATGTGAAGAGTTGACTCATTGGAAAAGACTCTGATGCTGGGAGGGATTGGGGGCAGGAGGAGAAGGGGACGACAGAGGATGAGATGGCTGGATGGCATCACAGTCTCGATGAACCTGAGTCTGAGTGAACTCTGGGAGTTGGTGATGGACAGGGAGGCCTGGCATGCTGCGATTCATGGGGTCGCAAAGAGTCCAACACGACTGAGTGACTGAACTGAACTGAACTGAACTGTGGCTCAGCTGGTAAAGAATCCTCCTGCAATGCAGGAGACCTGGGTTCGATCCCTGGGTTGGGAAGGTCCCCTGGAGAAGTGAAAGGCTACCCACTCCAGTATTCTGGCTTGGAGAATTCCATGGGGTCACAAAGAGTTGGACACGACTGAGTGAATTTCACTTTCAATCTATAGAAGAAATATGAATGTTTCATACATATTTAAAGACCTCTTTACTTCACTAGAGAAGTAAATGGCAACCCACTCCAGTACTCTTGCCTGGAAAATCCCATGGATGGAGGAGCCTGGTAGGCTAAAATCTATGGGGTTGCAAAGAGTCAGACACAACTGAGCGACTTCACCTCACTTCACCTTACTTCACTAGTGATCAAAGAAGTTAAAATGTAAACTGTAATATATTTTTCACCAGTCAGATGGACAAGATTGAAAAGAATGAAAATAACCAGTATTAGCATGGAGTCGTGGAAACAGACTCCTCAAGAAGTATTAAAGGGGAGCTTTATGAAGCAACTTAGCAGTATTCATTGAGAACTTTAAAATATTCATACTGATAATGATAATCACTTTCAAAATGTACTCCTAAGGAATAAAACCAACCATTGTACAGAGATATATAGGAAAGGACAGCCATTGTAGTATTTTATAATAGCAAAAATATTTGAAACAACATAAATTTCCATCAGGTAGATAAATGAATGGTGAGACTCATCCACACAATAGAGTAGTGCACATCCGTCTCAAAGGATGAGGTGCAGGTTTGCAATACTCATTGAAGAGAAAGTGAGGAGCTTTCCTGAGGGTCCAGCGGTTAAGACTCCATGCTTCCAATGCAGGGGACATGGGTTCGATCCCTGGCCAGGGAACTAACAGCCTTTATGCCATTTCAGTGCAGTCAAAAACAAAACAAAACAAAAAACCTTAAAGAAAATGATATAGTACAGTATAGCATCCTTATTTTATAAGAACCAAAAAGAAAGCTGAAAATGCAGTTATTTTCTATTTTATACACTTCTGTACTTATTGGATATTTTAACATATGTGTACTTAACCAAAAGCACTTGTACCTGAATCCTTGATGTATATTGGGAGTGATTTGGAGGTTGGTGGATAAGCATTAAAATCCTCAAATACTTCAAGCTTGAAAGCTTTAGGGGAAGCCCAAGCTCACTACCTCCCTGGTGGCTGAGACAGTAAAGAATCCTCCTGCAGTGCAGGAGGTCTGGGCTCGATCCCTGGGTTGGGAAGATCCCCGAGAGAAGGCAGTGGAAATGCACTCCAGTGTTCTGACCTGGAGAATTCCGTGGACAGGGAGCAAGTTACCGTCCATGGGGGCTCAGAGTTGGACTTGACTGATGCTTTCACTCTTTCAGGCCCATACGGATGGTCCTAGCCCTTTACCGTTATGGACATATGTGTCAGTGGGCTAAATCTTAATACAGAGCAATGTCTGGGCATTCGTGAAGCAAGTGTTGTAGAACATAGTAAGGGGATTTTTATTACCTCGATTCTGCCTTGACCAATCAATCTCTGCCTCCCCCTGCCAACCACCAGTCCTGTATCTTCAATTCCGTCCGACCGCATCCCACAAAACAGCATGGCAACAGCTTATCAGGTTCCTCTCCAAACAAAGGATCCTTTCCCACTCATTGCTTCTTAGGTCCTTCTAATCCCCTTGGACTTTCCTGGGGGTCTCCGCCGTGTATGGCCACAGGACACTTGCAGTGTGGCTGATCTGTGATGTGGTCTGCCTACACATGCTGGCTTTGAAAAGACTTAGTCTGAAAAAAAAACCCAGTAGGTAAAATATTAACAATGATATTGGGACATAGTGGGTTAAATTTTAAAATTATCAAAATAGTAATATTGTATATCTGTTTCTTTTTTACTTTCTTAATGTGGCTCCTATATATAGAATGCATTGCACTTTAATTGTATGAAAGTACTCTAGACTTTGCTTTCAAATTATGATGCTGGAAAGGACTCTTGAGAGTCCCTTGGGCTGCATGGAGATCAAACCAGTCAGTCCTGAAGGAAATCAACCCTGAGTATTCATTGGAAGGACTGTTGCCAAAGCTGAAGCTCCAATAGTTTGACCACCTGGTGCTAAGAGCCAACTCATTGGAAGAGACCCTGATGTTGGGAAAGATTGAGGGCAGGAGGAGAAGGGGACAACAGAGGATGAGATGGTTAGATAGCATCACCGACTCAATGGACATGAATTTGAGCAAACTCCAGGAGCTAGCATGTTGCAGTCTTTGGGGTTGCAGAGTTGGACATGACATAGTGATTGAACAACAACAACTCTAGACTTGGCAATCCTGGAGTTATTCTTTGTGTTTTGCTCTGTGGTTTCATACCGAATCTGTCAACAAGCCCCGGTACCCGGTCTCTTAGACCGGTACCCAAGCCCTGGTACCCTGTCTCTCGTCCTTTCATCCTTCCCCTTCCTTTCCTGAATCCTCAATCCAGATGAGCCCTCTCCCTGTAACAGCAGCCCTGCATCTNTTATTCTTTGTGTTTTGCTCTGTGGTTTCATACCGAATCTGTCAACAAGCCCCGGTACCCGGTCTCTTAGACCGGTACCCAAGCCCTGGTACCCTGTCTCTCGTCCTTTCATCCTTCCCCTTCCTTTCCTGAATCCTCAATCCAGATGAGCCCTCTCCCTGTAACAGCAGCCCTGCATCTGCTTGCTTCCAGAGCCTGCACCCCAGGCCCCACTCAGCCCCTGGCAAACAAACGAGATAACCTGAATAACTGGGAGTTAACCTTGTTAACATTCCCCCCACCCCGGGATTTAAAAGAAAACAAATAACAGAATAAATTCTGTGAATAACTGCTTTGTATAAGAACTCCTCTAATGTACTAGAAATGAAATAACCAGCCACTCACTTAATTTTATATGCTGCCATCAACATAAACCAGCGTTCGCAGCCACAGAAATGAAAGGCTCCTTGAGAGCGTAGCAGGAAGCCCTTTTCAAGCTCCAGAGGAAGGAAATGAAGTCCCGACCTTCTAAACCACGAAAAGATACACAAATCTCTTCTCGGTTTGGTTTTAGCTCAGTCTTTGAGACAGCCTTCAAGGGCCAGGCTTTCTTTCAAGAAGGCGTTATGTATAACGCACACATTTGTGATCCAGGACTCTGAGCTTTGGAGATCATGAATTGAAGAAAAACAATTTTGGGGAAAATCTAATAACCC
>SJYA01014303.1:0-10500 GCA_006410615.1 Neotragus moschatus
GGCACCCCTCCCGCTCTCGCTCTACGTCACGGGATGACGTCGGAAGCCTGGGAGGGAGGAGGAGCGCGCTCCCCCCTGCCTCAGCCAGCCGCTCCCGCTGCAGCTTGCTTAGCCCAACCTCCCGCCCCCCCTTTCTCTAAAGCGAGCCCCCCACGCCTGACGGGAGCTATATAAGGCGGAACCAGGCAGGCGAAAGGGGCAGCGCAACCGAGCGGAGCCCAGGAGAGGAGACAGAGAGAGAAAGAGCCTGAGCGAGAGACGGGAAAGCAAGGAGGAGGAAGCCACCGGTGCGTCGGGACAGAAACGCAGGTATTCGGAGCGCCCGAGCTGGAGCTCCGCAGCCGCTAGTCATGTACCGCTCCACCAAGGGCGCCTCCAAGGCGCGCCGCGACCAGATCAACGCTGAGATCCGGAACCTCAAGGAGCTGCTGCCGTTGGCCGAAGCGGACAAGGTCCGGCTGTCCTACCTGCACATTATGAGTCTTGCCTGCATCTACACTCGCAAGGGAGTCTTCTTCGCTGGAGGTGAGCAAACAAGGGCTGAGACTCGAGCTGCGAAGCCTCAGGGAGAAGGAAGCTGAGGGAACCCGTTGGGACTGCCGCGGGTCTAGGGAAGCGTGTCTGCGAGCTGAGGGTGAGAAGGAGCTTGGAGAACTCAGGACTTCCTACTTTGCCTCCTGAGTTCTATCCAAACCTCACCTTAGTACTGAGTAAATGTTAGAGAGCCTGGATAATGTCCCTAGAGCCAGACTTACGGGAGCAGGAGATCCAGGACAGAATGGTCCCAGTCCTCATGGGCGCGGAAGCGCTCCGGGAGCCAGGGGAGGGGAGCTCGGTAAGTTGTAGGGACGGAGCCAAAGCCTGGGGAAGCACACCCGCTGTTCGCTATCGTGGAAGGGCTCATCTGCAGCCAGTAAAGCGCTGTCCACGGTGCTGACAGCATCACCGGGTTGCAAGGCTCTGCCCGCGGTGCTGAATGTTCGGTTGGCATTAGAGCGCTGTCCGTGGTCCTGAAACACAGACCCGCCAAACTCTCAGCCCCGACTTAGAAGTCGAAGGGCTCGCTAGCTGGAAAGATCCAGCAACAGGTTCCCCGGGCAAGAGCTGTGGGCAGTAGGTCAACAGGTGTGTGCAGAAGCAGGTCCATGAGAAACTGGATCCCAAAGTCTCTCACTTCTGTTTTGCTTCCTCGTCTTACTCCTGATTCACTCTGTCTTCTCACTCTTCAGGCACTCCTCTGGCGGGCTCCACAGGGCTTCTCTCAGCTCAAGAGCTTGAAGACATAGTGGCAGCACTACCTGGATTTCTGCTTGTGTTCACAGCAGAGGGGAAGCTGCTATATCTGTCTGAGAGTGTGAGCGAGCATCTGGGCCACTCCATGGTGAGTGCTGAGGATCCTTTCAGCTTGGACTGCAGTGCAGATGGGGACACGATGAGTTTTCCCGTCCTGAGAGTCTGAGGATTACTGGGGAGGGGGAGTTATACCCTACGAGATGCTCTATGCCAAAGATTGGCTTTTTTGCCTTCACGAATGGTCATCTCTCCTTTAACTTTCTCCAGGTGGACCTGGTTGCCCAGGGTGACAGTATCTATGACATCATTGATCCAGCTGACCACCTAACTGTGCGCCAGCAACTCGCCCTGCCCTCTGCCCTGGATACTGGTGAGAACACCCTTCTTTCTCAATTCAATACCTGTCCTGCTGCCCTGCTCCTTCCCATTTTTGTCTCTCAGCCATTCACCTTCTCACTAGTTTTTCTTTCACTCACCCAGATCGCCTCTTCCGCTGTCGCTTCAACACCTCCAAGTCCCTCAGGCGCCAGAGTGCAGGCAACAAACTGGTGCTTATTCGCGGTCGATTCCACGCTCACCCACCTGGGGCCTACTGGGCGGGAAATCCTGTGTTCACAGCTTTCTGCGCTCCACTGGAGACAAGACCCCGCCCCGGCCCTGGCCCTGGCCCTGGCCCTGGCCCAGCCTCACTCTTCCTCGCCATGTTCCAGAGTCGTCATGCTAAGGATCTGGCCCTTCTGGATATCTCAGAGAGGTAAGCCCAGAGTATTCAGACCCCAGAAGAAAAGCAGGTCAGGATGAGGGGACCCTAGCTTCTGGAGTCAGGGGCAGGGAGAATGAAATCTAAGGGTGTAGAAGACCTGGGAATGGGGGAGGGAGATGCCTGGGTATCAAGCAGGGAAAACAGAAAGCTGATCTTATCCTTTTTACCTTCCCAGTGTCCTAGTCTACCTGGGCTTTGAGCGCAGTGAGCTGCTCTGTAAATCATGGTATGGATTGCTACACCCTGAGGACCTGGGCCACGCTTCTGCTCAACACTACCGCTTGTGTGAGTGTCCAGAGAGGCTGAGAAAAAGACAGGGAGTGGGGAAGGGCATGGGAAATCTGACCAAGAAGGGCTGTGACCAAGATTGAAGTTGGGGGGATATCAGAGGCTCACAGTTTTGAATGCCATAGGGTGAGCACTAGGATAAGGAGTCAAGGTGAGAATAGAATCAGAACTAGGGGACTCTGAATGGTGAGGTCAAAATGGGGAGTTGAATGGTGCAGGTGAGGGCCATTGGAAAAGAAGGTGTTATGGATACCCTAACTCAGTGGAGAGGTCGGTCAGCAAGTGGGGCACTTGGGTGGTGCTGGCTGATGGTTGTTCTAACTCTGCATCTCTTCTTCCCCCTCAGTGGCTGAAAGTGGAGATATTCAGGCAGAGATGGTGGTGAGACTGCTGGCTAAGCCTGGAGGCTGGGCATGGATTTACTGCCTTTTATATTCAGAAGGTCCAGAGGGCCCCATCACTGCCAATAACTACCCAATCAGGTGAGCTGCAAGGCAGGGGCCTGGGAGGCAGCCGAGGTGGAGGAAGAGATGCAAATCAGAGAACTCTGGGAATGGACACCAGACCCTTACCAGCTGCTCTTCTTTCCTCTCCAGCGACATGGAAGCCTGGAGCCTCCGCCAGCAGTTGAACTCTGAAGAAACCCAGGCAGCCTATGTCCTGGGCACCCCGACCATGTTGCCCTCATTCCCAGAGAACATCCTCTCCCAGGAGCAGTGCTCCAGCTCTAATCCACTCTTCACCATGGGGCCTCCCAGAAGCACCAGTTTCCCCAGTGCTCCTGAGCTAGGTGCTGTCTCAACATCAGAAGAGCTTCCCCGAGCGCCCAAAGACCTTGGCTTCAGTTACCTAACATTCCCATCAGGCCCTCAGCCTTCTCTTCAAGCAGAGCTGAGCAAGGACCTTGTGTGCACGCCACCCTACACGCCCCACCAGTCAGGAGGCTGTGCCTTCCTCTTCAGCCTCCATGAGCCCTTCCAGACCCACATGCCTGCTCCATCCAGCTCTCTACAAGAACAGCTGACTCCAAGCACCGTGACCTTCTCTGATCAATTGACGCCCAACAGCGCAACTTTCCCAGATCCACTGACTAGCCCACTACAAGGACAACTGACTGAAACCTCAGCCAGAAGCTATGAAGATCCTTGCACCTCCACCTTCCCAGACCAGCTGCTTCCCAGCACCGCCACCTTCCCAGAGCCTCTGAGCAGCCCTGCCCAGGAGCAGCTAACTTCTCCCAGCACATCATTCCAAGCACACCTGAACAGCCCCAGGCAAACTTTCCCAGAACAACTGAGCCCCAATTCCAGCAAGACTTACTTCGCCCAGGAGGGATGCAGTTTTCTCTATGAGAAGTTGCCCCCAAGTCCTAGCAGCCCTGGTAATGGGGATTGCACACTCTTGGCCCTAGCCCAGCTCCGGGGTCCCCTCTCTGTGGATGTCCCCCTGGTGCCCGAAGGCCTGCTTACACCTGAGGCCTCGCCAGTCAAGCAGAGTTTTTTCCACTATTCTGAGAAGGAGCAGAGTGAGATAGACCGTCTCATTCAGCAGATCAGCCAGTTGGCTCAGGGCATGGACCGACCCTTCTCGGCTGAGGCTGGCACGGGTGGGCTGGAACCACTTGGGGGGCTGGAGCCCCTGGACTCTAATCTTTCCCTGTCGGGGGCTGGTCCCCCTGTGCTCAGCCTGGAACTGAAACCCTGGAAATGCCAGGATCTGGATTTCCTGACTGACCCTGATCTGTTCCTGGAAGAGACGCCCGTGGAAGACATCTTCATGGATCTCTCTACCCCAGACCCCAATGGGGAATGGGAGTCTGAGGATCCCGAGGCAGCCGTCCCAGGAGGGGCCCCATCGCCTTGCAACAACCTGTCCCCAGAAGACCGCAGCTTCCTGGAGGACCTGGCCACATATGAAACCGCCTTTGAGACAGGTGTCTCAGCATTCCCCTACGATGGGTTTACTGATGAGTTGCATCAACTCCAGAGCCAAGTTCAAGACAGCTTCCATAAAGGTGAGTACAGCCAAAATGTTCAAGAACTCAAGTTTCTTGCCGACAAGGCGCTGGGTGGAGCTAGACAAGTAAATTCCCCTCTTTGTACCTCAGTTTTATTCGTGAGATATTTATTATTCTAGTTGTTAGGATAACTCACTTGCTGTGTAGAGCAAGTGCTAATGGAAAATAATATGGAAGTCTGGATAAGTAGGCCTTGAGGGCAGAGGTTAGGGTGTGGGATAAAATACAAAAGAATCTTGAATAATCGTTTGTGCTTCCTAATTCTATGAGGGACCTAGGTCTGCTATTCCAACCCATTTTACAAATGAAGATAATCAAGGTCCTAGAGTTAAAGAAAATTGCTTGGAGTTACACAACAAACTGATGGAAGAAGGATTAGAGCTCTGTGCCAGTATTCTTTGTCCCCTAAAGGGAATGCGGAGTGAGGCTTGACAGGAGTTTGAGAAAGACAATGGGACTCAGCTCTTGGCCCCATGAGAGAGTCCTTGCTATGGCTCCATCCTTTCCAAACAACAGCCATAGTTTCACTCCATTCATCCAAACTGCTCCTTTATCTGCTGAGCCTCCTTTGATCAGTCATGGGACCAGCATATTTGAAGCCTATCCCATGTGTCAATGGTACGTCACACCCTCAGCCTATCTCTTCTAATAAGCCTAACTTACTGTATCTCTCTCTCTCTCTCTCTCTCTCTGCAGATGGAAGTGGAGGGGAACCAACGTTTTGAATAAGTCTGTGACTTAACGTCGTCAAGTATGGCATATTGTCATCAAGACGTGGAGCCGTTCTCCACCCCCCCGGGATTGTTGGGGGGATTCTGGGGGCCAGAGGGGGATAGATCTGATTCCCCAGGCCCTGCAGGATTTTGGGGGGGGGGGAGGTGGGAGGACAAGGGAGGGGAGCTTCTTTTTAAAATTTAGAGACATCAAACGATCCCAGTTTCCATTTCAATCTGTATTCACTCGTAGTGAGTTTACTTGAATGGGATTTCAAGCGGAGAATGGGGGAGTCTCACTTCCCCCGCCCCGCGCTGCCCCATGGGCCTGGGCCAGTTCTCCACTCCTGGGGGCCAACTCACCCCTGGGTCTTGGTGGGGGAAAGGCAGTGCCCATCCGGGCCAGCCTGTGCCCTGAGGGGCTCTTGACACCCACGTAGAATTCTCTACACACCAGTAACGGGATTTCAATTCCGATGGACTCTGCCGCCCTGGCGGCCCTTCTTGTGACTTTTGCGCCCCGCGCCTGGGGTGGGGGGCGCGAAGAGACGCTACGTTCCTTTCCGATGGAGGAAGGCAGACCTGCCGCCGTCACACGTGTGCTTGCACGAGTGCGTGTACCTGGTGCGGGACTCACCCGGCTGCCCGACTGCCTGGGCCTGCCCAGGTGGCCACCTCGTGGTGCTGCGGTGACTTTGTAGCCAACTTTATAATAAAGTCCAGTTTGCCTTTTTGGTACCCCTGGTGTCGAGCTCTTCTGTGAAAGGGGTAGGGTGGGGATTCAAGAAAGTTGAGAGGCCCTGACAGGAGCCTAGGGGTCAGGAGGGAAACTTTAGATGCGCTGAAAGCGCTGGGGGCATTTCTTTGTTCACTCACGCACCCATTCACTCATTTATGCACTCATTCACGCAACATCTAAGTGTTCTATGTGTGGTCCACCCTGTGCTAAGAGCTAGGAGCTGAAACAGATGCTATGTCTTAGCTTCAAGATGCTTTGGTGTCCAGTGCTAGAGGGTATTGGAGTCTTGTCTTTGGTCCAGACTGCCAGTCCTCCCAGTATGGGAGGGGGCAGAAAGGTCTGGGGTGGGTAGGGGACCCAGCTAGGCATTTTCCTGGATGTGAGTGTGAAGTTTCAGGACATGAGTTTCTTTCTTCAGCCTGGCCCTATAGGCAAGCAAGTTCCCTGGATTTAAGGCCCCAAATCTTCTCACTGGAGATGAGAACCTCTCCACCTCTCCACAAGCCCTGCATGCAGCTTTCAGCTGACACTTTTATATCACTTATTCACTACAATAAAGCCTCTGACAGGTGTAGTTCACTGATGGAGAAATTGAGGATCAGAGGTAAAAGGGGATTTGCCCCCACAGGTACTGAGAGGCACAGGTGGGCGACATCCGCACGTCATCTGTGTCCAAGCCCTGGCTTGTCCCCTCTGCCCCCAGAGCCCATGAATCATCATCTCAAATCATCCATCCCAGATTCCCTGAGAAGGGCAGGCTTAGGCGGGAGCAGGGGCCTCTTGCCCTCCAGGTCTGGGAGCTAAAGCAGACCCTGAACTCTTGAGCAGAATATAACTTAGCCAAGAGAAAAGGTTTCCAAAGACACTGTCTTCATCCAAGCTTGAGGGTCAACAACCACAGAGTGTGGTGGGGACAGGAATCAAAATTAGGAGACAGAAAGACCTGGATTCAAATCCCACCTCCACCAACTATTTGCCAAGTGTGACCTGAGCTTCAGCTTTTTTGCAGGTGAAATGGAGTTTAAAAAAACATCCCTGACCTCCTGAAGATGCTCCCAAAAATGGGGCCTGCTATTAGGTGAGGAGCACAGAAAGGTCTAAGTTATTAAAGTGAATTAGAAGTCAATGTGACTGAAAAGGCTCACAAGTTACTTTCTCAAGGTGGGGAAGGCCCCCACCCCAATCCAGTGAAATACATGGGCTAGATTTCAGGAACTGAGAGCTCAACACTGAGAATTCTGCAAAACTCCTCTTACTCCAAACCCTCCAGCTCTGAGGCCATGCACTTTAGAGGTCCTATGGGATGGAAGACATTCCAGGGATAGTTTTTCCAGTAGTCACGTATGGATGTGAGAGTTGGAGTATAAAGAAAGCGTGCTAAAGAATTGATGCTTTTGAACTGTGGTGTTGGATAAGACTCCTGAGAGTCCCTTGGACTGCAAGGAGATCCAACCAGTCCATCCTAAAGGAAATCAGTCCTGAATATTCATTGGAAGGACTGATGCTGAAGCTGAAACTCCGATACTTTGGACACCTGATTCAAAGAACTGACTCATTGGAAAAGACCCTGATGCTGGGAAAGATTGAAGGCAGGAGGAGAAGGGGACGTAGAGGATGAGATGGTTGAATGGCATCACCGATTCAATGGACGTGAGTCTGGCAATGGACAGGGAGGTGGCAATGGACAGGGAGGCCTGGCGTGCTGCAGTCCATGGGGTCACAAAGAGTCAGACACGACTGAGCGACTGAGCTGAACTGATGACTTCTTTCCACCTTGAACACATCCTTGGGTGAAACAGGAAGGTGCAGTCTTGCCCTTAACTTTCCTGTGGATCTGCTCTCCAAGTTAAAAGAACTGGCCTCCAGGCACTTCCCTGGTGGTCCGGTGATTAAGACTCTGTGCTTCCACTGCAAGGGACATAGGTTCAATCTCTGGTTGGGGAACTAAGACCCCACATTCCGGGCATCATGGCCCAAAGGGGAAAAAACTTACTCTTGTGAGCACTAAGAGGACTCTGTGCCTGCTCCACCTCCAGCCAAGTACAGGGTCAGACACATGGCAGACATACTAGAAATATTTTGTCGAGAGGACCATTTCTGAAGATCAGCCCAAGGATTTGGGTAGAAAGTCAGCAGTTTCTACCACAAAATTTTGTTCCTAAGTTCCGCAGAGGCCCCAAGAGTTGTATCTTTCACGTTGGACTCTTAAGTGATCATAAACTCAAGACATATACTAGAGTTCCATCTAAAAACCTCTCTGGTTTGTTAGCTAAACTTACTGTGGCAATCATTTTGCAATCAGTTCAGTTCAGTTCAGTTGCTCAGCTGACTGAACCCTATAAACCTCCCTGGTTGTCCTCAAAATCAGTTCAAGTTTGAGAAGTTGCAACAGTCAACAGGAGCCTAAGGAAACGTGATGACAAAATATAATATATTCTAGATAGGATCTTGGAACAGCAAAAAGGACATAGGGTAAACACTAAGGGGCTTCCCTGGCAGTCTAGTGGTTAAGACCCTGTGCTTCTCATGCAGGGGACATGGGTTCAATCCCTGATCGGGAAACCAAGGTCTCATATGTCGAATGGCATGGCCAAAAACAACAACAACAACAACAACAACAACCCACATAAACGAAGGAAACCTGAATAAAGTGTGGACTTTAGTTAATAATAATGTATTGATGTCTGATCATTAATTGTGACAAACGTACCACATAAGTGTACAGTGTTAATAATACAGGAAATAATAAGTATGGAGTGTATGGAAACTACTATCTTCACGGATCTGTACATCTGAATCTATTCTGAAATTTAAAGTTTATTTAAAAGGAAAAACTAAATAAAGGAACATTATAAAAATTAAAAATATGTGAGAATAGAGAACCACCTCTCTGGTGTTTGGCGATGGTGGCAGTAGGTGATAGTAGAGCGTGTGTTTTGATCTGAAGCCATCTCAGCATTCATTGAATATGAGCCCAGCCACCAAGTCCAGAAGAGCCAATAGCTCCACCTGCTGGACAGAGGAGGATCTGCTTCTGTTTCTCTCCCTGGCAAAGGTCCCTGTGACTCAAGACCATCAAAGCTTAGAACACATGGATAAACTGAGGCTAGAGAGGAAAGAATGTGCCCAGATGGCACTCCCAGAATTGCTGAAGAAGCCAGATCAAACCCTAAGCCAGTTTCCTTCCCATCAATACCAAACTCTGCCCTGGGAGCAGAATGTAAGAGAAAAGTTTCAAGTTTGGGGGCACAGAGGCTGACCTCAAGTTTGGGGGCATAGAGGCTGACCTCAGGGGCTGGCGCTGCATCATTTTTTAATGTGGTAAATATTTACAAAGTCTACATGTGCCAGGTGCTGTTCTGGGTGCTTAGGGAAACAGCAGTGAGCAAACAGATTGGGGACTCTCTGCTGCTCCAGTGGTTAAGACTCTGCCTTGCAATGCAGGGGACATGGGTTCCATCCCTGGCCCGGGAACTAAGATCCCACACGCCACAGAGCAAGTGAGCCCACACGGCACAACAAGAGAGTCTGTGAGCTGCCGCAAAAGATCCCACATGAAGCAATGAAGAGGCTGCATGCTGCAACTGACCCAAGGCAGCCAAATAAAAAATTTTTTTAAAAAAGATAAAGATATCTGGGCCCACAGAGCTTACATTCTAGTTGTGGGCTGTTGTTGTTCAGTAGCTAAGTTGGGTCCTACTCTTTGCAACCCCATGGACTGCAGCACACCAGGCTTCCCTGTCATTCACCATCTCCTGGAGTTTGCTCAAACTCATGTCCCTTGTGCCAGTGATGCCATCCAACCATTTCATCCTCTGTCACTCCCTTCTCCTCCTGCCCTCAATATTTCCCAGCATCAGGGTCTTTTCCAATAAGCTAGCTCTTCGCATCAGGTGGCCAAAGTAGTGGAGCTTCAGCTTCAGCATCAGGCCTTCTAATGAATATTCAGGGTTGATTTCATTTAGGATTGACTGGTTTGATCTCCCTGCTGTCCAAGGGACTCTCAAGAGTCTTCTCCAACACCACAGTTTGAAAGCATCAATTCTTCAGTGCTCTCTTCTTTATGGTCCAACTCTCACATCTGTGCATGACTACTGGAAAAACCATAGCTTTGACTATACAGACTTTTGTCAGCAAAGTGATGTCTCTGCTTTTTAACATGTTGTCTAGGTTGGTCATAGCTTTCTTTCCAAAGANTGAAAGCATCAATTCTTCAGTGCTCTCTTCTTTATGGTCCAACTCTCACATCTGTGCATGACTACTGGAAAAACCATAGCTTTGACTATACAGACTTTTGTCAGCAAAGTGATGTCTCTGCTTTTTAACATGTTGTCTAGGTTGGTCATAGCTTTCTTTCCAAAGAGCAAGTGTCTTTTAATTTCATGGCTGCAGTCACCACCCACAGTGATTTTGGAGCTCAAGAAGATAAAATCTGTCACTGCTTTCACTTTCCCCCATCTATTTACCATGAGTGATTGTAATGGGAATTCCTAATAATGTACTTTCACAACCTTGAGAAATTTCACAGAAATAGCATCTGGAAAAACAGCATATATTAAGAAATTATGTTAATGATTGTCGGGAGCCAGCGTGGGAATCCCACCCGTGAAACGGTCATGTGGAAGAAATCCGATGGGCAAGGCGATTCGGATTTCAGAGATTCCCCCTGAGTTTCCCTGAGCATCTA
>SJYA01014308.1:0-10256 GCA_006410615.1 Neotragus moschatus
GTTCATTTGAATTCAGGATCTGCAAGATCAGATAAACTTTAGCTGGCTCAGCAATGTACTCCATTTCTTTGATAAACAGCTATAAAATCACTTTCACATTCCCCAAGGGATAGTTTATATCACTTTCTCTCTTTCCAAATCTTTCATTCCCTTTCATCACTTCACTTTCAGCTAATGGCTGAAACAGCTAAAAATGGACAAAAACCATATAAATTCTCTGTCCATAAATACAATAGACTACTAATCTGTGCTCCTGTTTTCTTCCATTTCTATGATGAGATTTATCTTCTTTCTATCAAAAATTAGTCACTACAGTGTATCCTGGATGCCATAGCCTTTTTATTTTTAATTTTTTAAGTAAGTTTTTATTCTGTTTTAAAAGTTGCTTTCCATTTAGTTATTACAAAATATTGACTACATAGCCCACGCTATGTAACACACCCTTGTGCCTTTATCATACCCAATAGTTTGTACCACCCATGTCCCCACCTTTATCTTGGCTGCCCTCCCCACTGGCCGTACCACTTTTATTTTTTCAGGGACTTTTCTAATTGGTGAACTCATCACTGATTGCAGTGAATCACATTAGGGTTTCTCCACATTTGAGTTTCCCTGGTGGCTGAGATAGTAAAGACTGCCTGCAGTGCAGGAGACCCCAGTTTGATCCTTGGGTTGGGAAGATCCCCTAGAGAAGGGAATGGCAACCCACTCCAGTCTTCTTGCCTGGAGAATCCCATGGACAGAGGAGCCTGCTGGGCTACCGTCCATGGGGTTGCCAAAGATGGGGTGTGACTGAGTGACTGGCACTCACTTTGCCACATTTTTTCTTCAAACACAGCCTATTTTCTCTGTTCCTCTTTGTAGGCAGGCTTCTCAAAACCTTTTTCTTCTGACTTATTCATTCGCCAACACTTCTTTCAGATTCTTCTCAGTTTTTTAGATGCTTGTTCTGGTAAATAGTATTGCTAGAAAAATGTTTCTCTTTTGAATGAACAATGAAAGTATATAGTCCTGATTTTTGTCCAATTGTCTGATGCTCCTTCTCAGACATGTTTGAATTACTCTTTCTTGCCTAACCAAATGTGAAGGGGATAACTTGCTTGGAAATTACTTTTTTCTGTCATTTTTTTTTTGTCATAACCAATGATATTTAAATGTAAACACCTCACCCAAGTTTTTCATATACTTACAATAGCAATTTGTTATCTCCTCTAGCAAACCCCACCATATTAATCCTAAATCTCTCAGGCTATTTTGTGGAGGAGTTTTTGTCTGATTTTCTCATCATGAAGTTATAGGACTTCAGAGTATAACTAGCACAGAGTAGTCAATAAATCCTTTGAGTTAAAAGTGGGTTCTACAATTAAAAAAAGAACAGTAAATTGAGAATGAAATGGTAAAGAGTTGTTCAGTTGTGTCCAGCTCTTCTCGATCCCATGAACTGTATACCACCAGCCTCTTCTGTCCTTCAGATTCTCCAGGCAAGAACACTGGAGTAGGTTGCCATTCCCTCCTCCAGGGGATCTTCCTGACCCAGGGATTGAACCTGGGTCTCCTGCACTACAGGCAGATTCTCTACCATCTGAACTACCAGGGAAGTCCAAATTGAGAATAAATAATAAANACCACCAGCCTCTTCTGTCCTTCAGATTCTCCAGGCAAGAACACTGGAGTAGGTTGCCATTCCCTCCTCCAGGGGATCTTCCTGACCCAGGGATTGAACCTGGGTCTCCTGCACTACAGGCAGATTCTCTACCATCTGAACTACCAGGGAAGTCCAAATTGAGAATAAATAATAAACTCTTTGAGCAAGCTTTAGTAGTCACTAAAGTGAGATTTTTATATAGTAATTAAATGTTAGTTTTGAAAAACTTTAGATATTTATAAAATAATCATTGAAGAGTTATATTTATTACCTTTTGAAATTGTTGATGTGGCTCAAAGCTTCTATTTTTAGGCAACAGATCCACCTTTTTTTTTGGCACTATTTCTCCTGGAGAACTGTAACTTGATGACTCTGATGTTATAATCAGTATTAGTATTCTCAAAATAGACATTTTGTTCCATATATGTAAATATTTAAATTGTTTATTTGAAGCAATGGATCTATAAAGTACTGAAGTTCAACAGATCAAGAAATAGGGTCAGCAAACCATTGGCTGTGTCAGGTTTCAATTTTTTTATATAATTCAAGGCATCTAATATCTTCATGTTTTGTGTAAAAAAAGACAAAAAGAAAAAGTCAGACTTTCATGGTATTACCAAAATCTTTTAGAAGAACTTTATATTAAGGACAGAAAGATGAATGTGTATAGTTGCAGTGGGATGAATAAAAAAAGCATAGGAGTGTATATATATGTATTTGCTGCTGCTGCTGCTGCTAAGTGGCTTCAGTCGTGTCCGGCTCTGTGTGACCCCAGAGACGGCAACCCACCAGGCTTCCCCGTCCCTGGGATTCTCCAGGCAAGAACACTGGAGTGGGTTGCCATTTCCTTCTCCAATGCATGAAAGTGAAAAGTGGAAGTGAAGTCGTTCAGTTGTGTCCGACTCTTAACGAAGCCATGGACTGCAGGCTTCCAGGATCCTCCATCCATGGGATACATAAATGTAAATTTTATATATACATTTCATACTTCTTTGTGCATGCTCAGTCATGTCCACCTCTTTGCAGCCCCAAAGACTGCAGCCCACCAGGCTCCTCTGTCCATCGAATTTTGCAGAAAAGAATACTGGAGTGGGTTGCCGTTTCATGCTCCAGGGGATATTCCCAATCTAGTAATCAAACCTGTGTCTTTTGTACTTCCGGCTTTGGCAAGGGGATTCTTTCCCACTGCACCACATGGGAAGCCTCTGTGTGTGTGTGTGTGTGTGTGTGTGTGTGTGTGTGTGTGTGTGTATCACATTTTAAATGCTGCAACCTGAATGAATGATGAAAGTATATATATATATATATACACACACACATATATACAATATATACTTGTGTGTACATATGCTACATTTCAAATGCTACAAGCTGATTTTTAAGTTTAACATAAAAACTTAGAGACCCTGTGATTATCTATTTGATCCCTAAACTTGACTAGAAGAAATAGTACTTTAAGCCCATACATTTCCCATAAAAGGAGCATATGTCTATTTTACTGAGTCCTAAAGGAGTACTGACTAAAGTGGGTGTTTAGGACAGCCGGAATGCTGATGGAAAAGGAACATTGTTCTCTAAGACACAGATATCCTGGGAAGACACAGATAGGGGACACAGTGTCAACTGCCTCCTGAGTGAGGGCCATGTAAAATTATCATGACAATCCTTCCCTAGACCTGACATGAACTAAGTTTTCCACCTGTATGGGACACAATGATAAAGAGTAAGATAACATAAAATGATGTCAAGCATAAAGTTTTAATCATGTTAATAATGATATTTATCCTCATTCACCACTTATATATTCCCCCCCCCCGTCACATATAATTGCTGAGTAGTACTGATGAACAATCATCTCGAGAACTAACACCAACAAGATATTTCAGGGACTAGGATTAGAAACCAGGTTATTTCACACACCATCTGAGTGCTTTTTTTCATAATGTAAAGTTATTCAGTTCAGTCCAGTTGCTCAGTTATGTCCAATTCTTTGCGACCCCAGGGACTGCAGCACGCCAGGCTTCCCTATCCATTGTATATGCTAAATCCTTAGCCCTTAGTTCAAAATTTGCTTTCTAATAATTTTATATTAAGGTATAGCTTATTGACAAGTTATACAAAGGTTATGCTATTCTTGGTTTTTTAAAATATGGAGTTCTTTTAGATGATAATGTAATAATTTTATAACGTTAGAGTAAAATATTTAGTATCTACATAGTCTCTAAAAAGAATTTTTTAAAAACTGAAACTCAATTTATTGGCATCTGAGAGTTAGTTTTATTGGGATATTCATAACCTGAAGAATGTGAAAATAAATGTTTGAAGTCAAAATAAAAGGCAGGGAGAATGAAGCTTTGAAGTCAGGTAAGCAGTAAAATGTTGGCTATTCACAATCTCCTTAATTATTGATATACTTGTGTTATTCTTTTTGACTATTTTTCCTTATTATGCTTATTTTTATGTGTTTGTTTAATTTATTTATATACATAGGGCTAGCTTTTGTTCCTAGATAGCAACTACAAAGGCATAAAAGAGAAATATAATGGGAATATTCTAGAAAACAAAGACAGATTTAAGAATTGGAAGTCCTTGTTGAAGTCCTAATTGGTTTGTGTTTTAAAATGCTTTATCTCCCCCCAAAACAAAATACATTTCTCTAATAGTGTTTGTTTATGTTTATGTGTTTATTAATATCTCACTTTATTTCATGAAAGACATTAGGTAGCTAAATGTACTCAGTTGTAAACCACAGTAGAGCATGTAGGAAGCACAAAATATCATCATCCAAGTGAGCATAAAAGCACCCTGCTTAAATTCTTTAATCCATTCTATTACAATAATACTCAGCAACCTCCGCATGCTGAACCACAGTCATTAATTATCGATGTCCTTTTTTGTCGTTTCAAATGGAAAAATGGTTATCTTCTTAAATATTTGTAGAACTATAAACAAAGTGGCTTAAATACAGAGTATTAAGGCTATTCTTTGACTCCTCAGGGTAAATGGATTAGGAACTCAGAACAGCTATCACATTGTAAGTCACAAATCCTGATTTTTGGCTGTTGTTAAAATGTCCATTTGTGCTATTCAGTTTAATTTCCCATATGAATAATGCAAAGTAGGCTTTAGAAAATGAAAAGGACATTAATTACAGCAGGAGAGGGTCTGAATGCTGTCAGTCATCAGAATCTTAATTATATGAGAACAGTATTTTACTAATACTGAAAGATATATCTAGTACTTTATCTGTTTAGAGTTTACAATGAATTCGTCTCCATTAATTATTATTAAGAAAATTATATGTTCTACTTCAAACAGAGAACATGAACTGTGAACTTGCACTGGAAAAATTGCTATCAAAATATTAAAACAGTTCAATTCATTTAGTCAAATATTTAGAGTTTTTATCATGGTGAAGGAATGTGTTTATGTATGTTTGTGTATGTGTATATGGATTTTGATATCAAACTTATATTAAATAGTTTTTGTTAAATGATGTGATCTATAGCTAGAATTATTTGTTATCCTGGTTTTATCTCACATAAACAGATTGTGGCTCAGCTGGTGAAGAATCCGCCTGCAATGTGGGAGACCTGAGTTTGATCCCTAGATTGGGAAGATCTCCTGTAGAAGGGAAATGCTACCCACTCCAGTATTCTGGCCTGGATAATTCCAAGGACTATATAATGCATGGGGTCACAAATAGTCAGACACAACTCAGCAACTTTCACTTTCACTTTCAAACAGATTACAATTCTTATATTTTTATGGAGGTGGTTCAAAATACATTTTTTGTGTATATAAGCACAATTCTAATCATATTAACTACTACAGAGGTGAAGAAGTGGACAAGATAGATAAGAACCAAATTAAAACCTCTGTTTGATTTAATAAAACCAGTTTATAGTGACAAAATATTTTGACATTGATATGATAATTCCAAAATACACTTGATAAGATATTTGTTTCATTACATTCTCCAGCATATTTCTAAACATATAGATATACCCACTCCAGTTTCCCTACCTGGATAATCCCATGGACAGAGGAATCAGACAAAGAGTTGGATGGGACTGAAGTGATTTTAACACACACATAACAGTTAAAGAGCTATCACCAATAATTAAATAGTTAATCACTATTTATTTATATTTGGGCTTCCCTGACAGCTCAGTAGGTAAAGAACCTGCCTGAAATGCAGAACTGGGTTCGATCCCTAGGTAGGGAAAATCCCCTGGAGAAGGGAAAGGCTACCCACTCCAATATTTTGGCCTAGAGAATTCCATGGACTGTATAGTCCATGGTGTCACAAAAGGTTGAACACAACTGAGTGACTTTCTCTAACCTCTATTTTGAAAGTGATCATGTGATTCACTAAAATATGATTGCAACTAAAGTTCATTTCCATATCCATTTTGTATCTTGCTCTCTGTGGTTCCTTTTTATCTGCACTCTTTATATTTGGTCTTGGTATCTTCCTCAAGGTCCTTCCCTGAATTTCTCTCTCTCCCTTAACTCTGTGTGTGTGTTTTATTTTCTATCTTTATCTTATCTATTGATTATTTCCACAGTTTTTCAATACCTTTCTCTTATTCTTTCTTTCTTACTACCAGTTGTTCTCAAATTTAAAATGAATAGCTATATATGTTTAATGGAAACAAGTCTATATTTATACTGAGAATAATTAATCTCATGGATTTTGAAGAAGAAATAATCTAGCACATTGATTTGTTGCTGTTCAGTCACTCATTCTCCAGGCAAGAATACTGGAGTGTATTAGCCATTTTCTCCTCCAGGGAATCTTCCAAACCCAAGGATCAAACCTGGGTCTCCTGCATTGCAGGCAGATTCTATATCATCTGAGCCATGAGGGAAGCACTTGGTCTTCAGTAGATGAAAAACTATTCTAAGTGCTCTACATGTATTTGCATGATTTAATCTTCAAAAGCTCCTCCCAGCCACCACCCCTGACCTCGGGCATGGGGTATCAAGGAGCTACCTCACACACGAGGTCAAGGGAGGCAGCCGGGAGGAGCTACCCAACGCCTNATGAGGGAAGCACTTGGTCTTCAGTAGATGAAAAACTATTCTAAGTGCTCTACATGTATTTGCATGATTTAATCTTCAAAAGCTCCTCCCAGCCACCACCCCTGACCTCGGGCATGGGGTATCAAGGAGCTACCTCACACACGAGGTCAAGGGAGGCAGCCGGGAGGAGCTACCCAACGCCTGAGGCCAGGGGTGGTGGCCGGCCAGGAAGAGCAACCCCATGTCCAAGGAGCGGTGGCTGCCTGGGCACAGGAGGACCTAGAGGAGCTATTCCACCTTCAAGGTCAGGAGGGGCGGCGATGAGGAGATACCCCTTATCCAAGGTAAGGAGCAGCGGCTGCACTTGGCTGGAGCAGCCGTAAAGAGACATCCCACATCCAAGGTAAGAGAAACCCAGGTACAATGATAGGTGTTGCAAGAGGGCATCAGAGGGCAGACACACTGAAACCATACTCACAGAAACCTAGTCAATCTAATCACACTAGGACCACACCCTTGTCTAACTCAATGAAACTAAACCATGCCCGCAGGGCAACCCAAGATGGGTGGGTCATGGTGGAGAGGTCTGAAAGAAGGTGGTCCCCTGGAGAAGGGAATGGCAAACCACCCACTTTAGTGTTCTTGCCTTGAGAACCCCGTGAACAGTATGAAAACACAAAATGATAGGATGCTGAAAGAGGAACTCCCCAGGTCAGTAGGTGCCCAATATGCTACTGGAGATCAGTGGAGAGATAACTGCAGAAAGAATGAAGGGATAGAGCCAAAGCAAAAACAATACCCAGTTGTGGATGTGACTGGTGATAGAAGCAAGGTCCGATACTGTAAAGAATAATATTGCATAGGAACCTAGAATGTCAGGTCCATGAATCAAGGCAAATTGAAAATGGTCAAACAAGAGATGGCAAGAGTGAATGTTGACATTCTAGGAATCAGTGAACTAAAGTGGACTGGAATGGGTGAATTTAACTCAGATGACCATTATATCTACTACTGTGGGCAGGAATCCCTCAGAAGAAATGGACTAGCCATCATGGTCAACAAAAGTCCAAAATGCAGTACTTGGATGCAATCTCAAAAATGACAGAATGATCTCTGATTGTTTCCAAGGCAAACCATTCAATATCACAGTAATCCAACTCTATGCCCCAACCAGTAACGCTGAAGAAGCTGAAGTTGAATAGTTCTATGAAGACCTGCAAGACCTTTTGGAACTAATACCCAAAAAAGGTGTCCTTTTCATTCTAGGGGACTGGAATGCAAAAGTAGGAAGTCAAGAAACACCTGGAGTAACAGGCAAATTTGGCCTTGGAATGTGGAATGAAGCAGGACAAAGACCAAGAGCGTTTTGCCAAGAAAATGCACTGGTCATAGAAGGCACCCTCTTCCAACAACACAAGAGAAGACTCTACAGATGGACATCACCAGATGGTCATCACCAAAATCAGATTGATTATATTCTTTGTAGCCAAAGATGGAGAAACTCTATACAGTCAACAAAAACAAGATCAGGAGCTGACTGTGGCTGAGACCATGAGCTCCTTATTGCCAAATTCAGACTGAAATTGAAGAAAGTAGGGAAAAACACTATCCCATTCAGTTCAATTCAGTTCAGTTGCTCACTCGTGTCCGACTCTTTGCGACCCCGTGAATCGCAGCACGCCAGGCCTCCCTGTCCATCACCAACTCCCGGAGTTCACACTGACTCCTGTCCATCGAGTCAGTGATGCCATCCAGCCATATCATCCTCGGTTGTCCCCTTCTCCTCCTGCCCCCAATGCCTCCCAGCAGCAGAGCCTTTTCCAATGAGTCAACTCTTCACATGAGGTGGCCAAAGTACTGGAGTTTCAGCTTTAGCATCATTCCTTCCAAAGAAATCCCAGAATGGGCTGGTTGGGATCTCCTTGCAGTCCAAGGGACTCTCAAGAGTCTTCTACAACACCACAGTTCAAAAGCATCAATTCTTCGGCGCTCAGCCTTCTTCACAGTCCACCTCTCACATCCATACATGACCACTGGAAAAACCATAGCCTAGAGTAGACATCCCATTAGGTATGACCTAAATCAAATCCCTTATTATTATACAGTGGAAGTGATAAGTTGATTTAAGGGGCTAGATCTGGTAGAAAAAGTGCTTGATGAACTATGGACTGAGGTTCATGACACTGCACAAGAAACCAATATCAAGACCATCCCCATGGAAAAGAAATGCAAAAAAGCAAAATAGCTTTCTGGGTAGACCTTACAAATACCTGTGAAAAGAAGAGAAGGGTAAAGCAAAGGAGAAAAGGAAAGATATAAGCATCTGAATGCAGAGTTNGAATGCAAAAGTAGGAAGTCAAGAAACACCTGGAGTAACAGGCAAATTTGGCCTTGGAATGTGGAATGAAGCAGGACAAAGACCAAGAGCGTTTTGCCAAGAAAATGCACTGGTCATAGAAGGCACCCTCTTCCAACAACACAAGAGAAGACTCTACAGATGGACATCACCAGATGGTCATCACCAAAATCAGATTGATTATATTCTTTGTAGCCAAAGATGGAGAAACTCTATACAGTCAACAAAAACAAGATCAGGAGCTGACTGTGGCTGAGACCATGAGCTCCTTATTGCCAAATTCAGACTGAAATTGAAGAAAGTAGGGAAAAACACTATCCCATTCAGTTCAATTCAGTTCAGTTGCTCACTCGTGTCCGANATATTCTTTGTAGCCAAAGATGGAGAAACTCTATACAGTCAACAAAAACAAGATCAGGAGCTGACTGTGGCTGAGACCATGAGCTCCTTATTGCCAAATTCAGACTGAAATTGAAGAAAGTAGGGAAAAACACTATCCCATTCAGTTCAATTCAGTTCAGTTGCTCACTCGTGTCCGACTCTTTGCGACCCCGTGAATCGCAGCACGCCAGGCCTCCCTGTCCATCACCAACTCCCGGAGTTCACACTGACTCCTGTCCATCGAGTCAGTGATGCCATCCAGCCATATCATCCTCGGTTGTCCCCTTCTCCTCCTGCCCCCAATGCCTCCCAGCAGCAGAGCCTTTTCCAATGAGTCAACTCTTCACATGAGGTGGCCAAAGTACTGGAGTTTCAGCTTTAGCATCATTCCTTCCAAAGAAATCCCAGAATGGGCTGGTTGGGATCTCCTTGCAGTCCAAGGGACTCTCAAGAGTCTTCTACAACACCACAGTTCAAAAGCATCAATTCTTCGGCGCTCAGCCTTCTTCACAGTCCACCTCTCACATCCATACATGACCACTGGAAAAACCATAGCCTAGAGTAGACATCCCATTAGGTATGACCTAAATCAAATCCCTTATTATTATACAGTGGAAGTGATAAGTTGATTTAAGGGGCTAGATCTGGTAGAAAAAGTGCTTGATGAACTATGGACTGAGGTTCATGACACTGCACAAGAAACCAATATCAAGACCATCCCCATGGAAAAGAAATGCAAAAAAGCAAAATAGCTTTCTGGGTAGACCTTACAAATACCTGTGAAAAGAAGAGAAGGGTAAAGCAAAGGAGAAAAGGAAAGATATAAGCATCTGAATGCAGAGTTCC
>SJYA01014309.1:0-11158 GCA_006410615.1 Neotragus moschatus
ACTGGATCTCACTAGAAAGTTTGTTTCATTATATGCTTTTCAAGAATCATCTTTTGACCTTGTCAGTACCTATTGCAAATTTGTTTTCTGTTTCACTGATATTTGTAATTTCTCTCTCTTATACTGTCTTCAGATTACTCTGTTTTGCAGTTAAATGAGTTTAGTATATTCGTCTTTAATCTTTCTGTTTTTCTAATATAAGCATCTAAGGTTATAAGTTTTCCTCAAATCACTGCTTTTTCTGCATCCCACAAGTTTTGACACACAGTGTTTTTACTCAGTTCTGTTATTTTTTAGTATGCATTATTATTTCTTCTTTAAACCATCAGTTATTTAAAGACTTTTTAATTAAAAATGTATTCCTGTGTTTTATGTATGTATTTGCTACACTATGGATGGAATCAAGGAAGCTTGAGACTTGCTCTATTAGGTAGTTCGTGATCAGTGTCTAGAAATATTCTAAGCCAAAGCAGAGCGCTGATCTCACCAGTAGGTGGACAGGTGCAGTGATGTGTATCGAGCAGATCGAGCTCGGTGGCTCAGATTTTCCACATTTTCACTAATGCTCGTGTTCAGACTTGCCTTATCAGTGTGCCTCTCATCCGCTGACACGTAGCAGAGTGGATCGGTCACCCATCAAATGAGGGATTTGTCCATTTCCCCCTCTAGTTCCCGCAGTTTTAGTCTTGTGTATTTGGGAGCCGTTTTACTTTAGAATCAGTATGTGCAAAGCAATTTCAGCGTTGCTGTGTCTTACAGTCTTAGATCTGGACTTGGTCTCTGCCGCGCTCCATGCCCAGGCAGGAGGAACTCTTCCACGGCACATGGCCAACTGACTCTAAAGGACTTTTAGAGGCAGTGAACTCCTTCCCTCACAAGGAAGTCCGGTTCTTCGTTGGTGATCTCTGCTTGATTGTACTTGCCGTTTGATTAGATTCTAAAGCCAGCCTTATGCAAAGCGCTTTACACACATTATCATGTTTTCTCAGCTGTTGTTTCGTCTCTCAGTCGTGTCTGACACCTTGCGACCCCATGGACTACAGCCCACCAGGCTCCTCAGTCCATGGGATTCTCCAGGCAAGAACACTGGAGTGGGTTGTCATGCCCTCCTCCAGGGAATCTTCCCGACCCAGGAATCGAGCCCGCATGTCTCGTGCTGGCAGGCAGATTCTTCACCGTTAGCACTGCCTGACCTTTACGTTGAGGCTAAGACCGTGCCGCTTCCACTCCCAACCATGGGACCTGGCTCTAACCGTCATTTCAAGCTTTCTCAGCACTGTAATCCCTGGAAACCTCAGAAATAGTTGAAGCTAATATGTGTTACATAACCCTGCCCACCTCATCAGTTTCCTCATGGAAGCTTTGGACCCTTGCCATGTTCTGTTCTTACCATGTCTTTTGGAAAAGTAGCCAGTCTTTTTGTTTTTCCTTTTCCAAAAACAAGTCAGTCTTTACATGCTTCATTCTTAATGAGCAGCCTGGTGAGTTAAACCATTTCTGCATGTGAGTCGGGCATGGTAGAGGAAGCCCAGTATTTTAACATGAAGTTCTTCATCTCAGGGTTAAAAAGTCAACCTCAGGACCACTCAAGTGTCACATGTGACTCTTCGATAAGAGAGCTCAGATTCAGGTTTCCTCCCTGGTGTCACCAGAGCACAGTCTAATCAACCTAAACTGAGACTACTCTTTCTCAGTCAGCACTAGCATGGCTCTGGAGTGGTCTTTTAATTGCGGGGCCGTGGAAAGCCTTACCTGTGGCAGTTACGAGGGAATCAGAGGGCATGACGCACACAGGGCTGTTACGCATTAGGCTTTATGGCAGGGAGGGACAGGATGAGTCGGTTAGACCGGAGCTGTGGAATGTACACACCCTGCCCAGCCATGCCCAGAGCTTGTCTGGGAACCGGAAATGCTTCAAGATTGTGAGCTGACCTGTCTGGCATTCTCGTGCACTGTTGAGACACGTACCAGAATAAGAGTGCCTATCATTCTCTCCTGTTAAGGAGCTTCCATCTCACTCCTATTGTTTACAGCTCCTCTTCACTCTTTAGTGTGGGAGGCTTGGAAAACCCATAGAATTCACATCACGGGGAAGACAGGGAAGCGTTTGGCAGCCACGGGTATTTTCCTTCGCTTGTGTCATCATGATGACTCAGACCTCAGCTTGGGCTCAGCTACTTTCTGCCTTCAGCGACTGCCCCTGAGAAGTAGTGCGACACAGTTTCCACGTTCTAAAGATTGATTCACTCGCCATACATCACAAGGGATTTATGGCATCTACCGCATGGCCAGCCCGGGCATCCAATGGGCCTGGGCATCCGATGGGCCCGGGCATCCGATGGTGAGCGAGGAAGTCGTAGCGTCTGCCTCGCAGTAGACGTGCTGTGATGGGGGAGCACAGACTGTCCCAGGAATGTGTGAGCTGGACACACAAACCAGCTGGGAGAAAGACAAGGCCTTGCAGAGACAATGACATCCAAACTGAGGTCTGAAGGCCGGGAGGAGCTGGGGCGATTCCAACAGGAAGAGGAAGGGAAAGGCCCAAAGTCAGAGCATGGCCCATCCAGGAGCTGACAGCAGCTAGGTGTCGTCTACTTAGGCCAAGTCTCCCTGGCATTTGACAACAATACAGCAGTGGTTCGTTTCCCACTCCTACTGTGATGTGGAGAGAAGACTGGGAGGGATGAGACTGGGGGAGGAGCAATTCAGACTAGAGAAGACGGAGGCCTGGACTCGGGCAGTAGCCGTGGGGGCACAGAACATGGGATGTTCACTGGATGGGATCACGGTGCATAGAGGGGCTGCCCTGGTGGCCCAGTGGTCAAGACTCCAAGCTCCCAACCCAGGGGCCGATTCCTGGGTTCCGTTCCTGGCTGGGGAGCTAAGATTCTGCATGCTGCAGGGCATGGCCAAAAAAAAGAGAAATACATAGAAAGTAGAGTTGCTAGCTCTTTCTGGTTGACGCGTCTTGGAGGGTGGAAGAAAGGAGCCATGATCAACACCCAAGTTGCCTTATTCCAACCACAGAAAAGGGCAGAGAGATGAAAACTTCTATAGAGATGAATTTAATATGCACAACAGCATGATAAATATTAATAATTTTAGAACCATTTTCCTACCAATCTTGAACACATCATAGACTTGACGGTCTAATTGATCTAGATTATTTCTTCTGCCCAAACTCCTGGCACAAGTATAGTCACAGAACTACATAGTTCTTGACAGTGAAGTTTCTGGGACACCAAATGGGGAGGTATCTACTTAAAACTAGGTCTGTATTACAAATCTAAAATTTCATCCTAAAACTTGAACTTACGAAGATGCCACTAGATGGTTAGAAAAATCAGACTGGTACTGAGCTGTTGTCCAGGATAAAGAAAATTTTCTCTACCCTTCTAAGTCCTCTGGGTGGTCTAAGAATTAAATTGACATGATCCTGGGGCCTGTGGCTAAAACTCCACACTCCCAGTGCAGGGATCGCAGGTTTGATCCCTGGTGGAGGAACTAAGACCCCACATGCCACACAGTGCGGCCAAAAGTGTATTTAAAAATTAATAACGTGTTCTTGTGGCTCAGCTGGTAAAGAATCTGCTTGCGATGTGAGAGAGCTGTGTTCAATCCCTGGGTTGGGAAGATCCCCTGGAGAAGGGAAAGGCTACCCACTCCAGTATTTATTGGGCTTCCCTGGTTGTTCAGACGGTAAAGCGTCTGCCTGCAATGCAAGAGACCCGGATTCGATCCCTGGGTTAGGAAGATTCCCCTGGAGAAGGAAATGGCAACCCACTCCAGTACTCTTGCCTGGAAAATCCTATGGGTGGAGGAGCCTGGTAGGCTACAGTCCACGGGGTTGCAAAGAGTCGGACACAACTGAGCGGCTTCACTTTCACTATGGAGAAACTGGAACTTTCCCGGATTGCCGATGGGAATGTGAAGTGGTGCACGCCATTCTGGAAAATAATCTGGCAGTTACTCAAAATGTTAAGCACAGAGTCACCGCATAACCCAGAAACCCCACTCGGATGCCAAGAGACTCCACAACAGGTGTTCAAACAAAAGCTTGCACAGAAATACTCAGAGGAGCAGTATCTCCAACAGAACACGGAGACCAGCGTCTGTTATAAATGGATAAATAAAATGTGGCCTATTGTTACAGTGGAATATTATTCAGCAATAAAAAAAAACTTAAGTGCTGATACGTGCTACAATTTGGAAGAGCCTGGGAAACACTGGGAAGACATCAATCAGAGAAGACCCCATATGATGACTCCGCTTGTCTGAGAGGTCTGGACTAAGCAGACGCACGGAGGCAGGAAGCAGGGCAGTGGCTGCCCAGGACCGAGGAGCGGGGGAGGTGTGGTGGGAAGAAATGGGAAGTGGCTGCTAGCGGTTCCTTTCTGGGGTAATGGAATGTTCTAACATTAGGGTGTGGTGATGGTGATGTCCAGCCCAGTACTCATATCTTAAGATACTTAACTATACACTTACAGTGGGCACATCGTACGGTATGGGAATCTCCAGAAGGCTTTCTAAAGTGAGTGTAGCAGCTCTCCCTGAAGCCGAGGTTTTCTGCTTTTTATCTTTTTGCTCGTCTGTGTCTTCTACAGTGAGCAAGTGTTTCTAGTTGTCAGGAAAAAGGAAATTATTAGTTTAAATGGCTTGTCACGGCGAGGTAACTTCCTAGAATTAAGGAGAGAAGTTCATGCGTTTAAGACCAGTGACTGCAAAGGAAACTGCTCCTTCCTCCCAGACTGTTTCCCCCATCTCGGTGTCCTCTACTGCAAAGGATGGTTTTTCTTTCTTTTCCCCATCAAATGAGATCTGGTGGGTGTTCTACTTTTTTCATGTTGTGTGGTGATTCATTCCGGCTGAATGCCTTTACATTTTTGACTTTTCACTGTTTGCTGCAGCCTGAGAACCTCTGTTCTCTAAGATCTTAGCTTGGATGGTAATGCATTCAGTGTGGCTTCACAAATTGGGTTTAAGACTTTAATCCACTTCAGCACATCCTTCCCTGACTCCATGACCAGTTAGCATTTGGGGTAATCCCTTCACAGTGACAAATACAAGCAACGGTGAATGTGTTTTGCAAAAAAAAAAAAAAAATTCAGTTTGACAGTATAATAATATACTGTGGGAATTAAATGACTGTTAAAATAGATTATAAATAGTCTGAAAGACTATATAAAAGTATTTTGAAGAATTGGAGATTTTCTCTTTATTGTAGCATAAGTTAATATGTTGATTGATTCTTTTCGGCAGGTGGCTGAATCAGTCAGTATCAGATGATAACTGGGCTTAAGGAAAATAACTGTGGAGTCATACTTGCTTAAAAGAGAAATACTTAGTTGAAAGGTTACATTGCTTAAACAGAAAAATCCGTGAAGAAGTAATAATGTCAGATTTTCTTCTTAGGAACCATGAAATTAGAAATGACTATATTAATACTGGTGGGGGCACACATCACAAAATCTGATACAGTTCATTGAAAGGCAATTCCAAAAGCTGAAAGCATTATAAAATATAATTACTAAAAGCATTATAAAATAGTATTATTATGTGAAGCACGAAAATATATTTGCATGAAATTTTGCAGAAAACTTCAAATCTAAGGTTTTTGCCGATGTTTGAATTTGTACCCTTGAAGTCAATGTTGTGAAAAACAGCAGGAGTTCTGCAGAGGCTCCTGGAAATGGGGAATGTGGGTGGTAGCCTTCAATTTTCTACCAAAGGGTGATTTCATTTCAGTACTGGGTCAGGAGTTTATAAAAAAAAAAAGTGGGAAAAACACTTAGAAACCAGTGCTGGTTTTCAGTGGCTACTTATGTAAACGTCTACATCTTTGCAGTATTAATTGGTCAGTGGTGACCCCCCCTGAATTCTGAGGTGGAAAAGGGAAGGCCCTTATATGGTGAAGGAAATGACAACCCACTCCAGGACTCTTGCCTGGAGAATCCCATGGACGAAGGAGCCTGGTAGGCTACAGTCCACGGGGTCGCAAAGAGTCGGACACGACTGAGCAACTTCACTTTCACTTCCCTTTATATGGCAATGCAGGCAGACCATGGCTGGGCTCGAACCCAGGGTCAAAAGTGTTTGCAACAGGACAGCCCAGACACGCGTGAAGAGCCCAGACTGTAGCCGTGTGTGGGCCCTGGAGACTTGGCTTAAGCCAGGACCAAAGGACGGGGCGTGGGGGAAATGCCATCAGAGTCAACACACGTCACATGTTTCCACTCAGGACGACTACTACTACTGCTAAGTCACTTCAGTCGTGTCCGACTCTGTGCGACCCCATAGACAGCAGCCCACCAGGCTCCATCGTCCCTGGGATTCTCCAGGCAAGAACACTCAGGACTACTGCTACTGCTGCTGCTAAGTCACTTCAGTCGTGTCCGACTCTGTGCGACCTCATAGACGGCAGCCCACCAGGCTCCCCTATCCCTGGGATTCTCCAGGCAAGAACACTGGAGTGGGTTACCATTTCCTTCTCCAATGTATGCAGGTGAAAAGTGAAAGTGAAGTTGCTCAGTTGTGTCCAACTCTTGGCAACCCCATGGACTGCAGCCTACCAGGCTCCTCTGTCCATGGGATTTTCCAGGCAAGAGTACTGGCGTGGGGTGCCATTGCCTTCTCCGCTCAGGACTACTAGATAAGAGTTATTTTAGTGGGAAAAAATGAGGCAGGCTTTATCACAGCCCTTTGCTGAGATTGCCCGCCTGTATCCCGTCCACCTCACCTACTCGGCTCAGATTCCTTGAGGGCAAAGACCCTGGAGTTTTCCCTTTGTGTCACCAACACCTTTGCAGACCACAAATATTTGAATGATTTGCAGGGATTTAATCATCTACCAAGGTACTGCCTAAAGGATAGGAGTCTATTTTCCAGTTGCAGGTAGTCAGTAGAGAGAGCTGCTCACAGGAGCTGTTTGCAGATCCTCTCTGGGGAAGAAACCACCAAGGGGGGCTCCTGGCCCCTAATACTCTCCGCCTTCACACTTTTCTCCCTGCGCTGAGAGTTGCTGTTGTTCAGTCCCTCAGCCGTGTCTGACTCTTTGTGACCCCATGGCCTGAAGCCCACCAGGATCCTCTGTCCTTGGAATTTTCCAGGTAGGAATACTGGAGTAGGTTGCCTTTCCCTTCTCCAGTATCTGTGCTTTATGCGAGAGTGGGTCATACAAAAGATGGCACCACAAGTCTGGCCAACCTGTTTCTCTGGAAGGCACTGGATTTAGATCAATGTGGACTTTCGAGATTATTCCTAAAAAAATGCATCACAAACATTTGTAGATTAGGATTGAATTTTGAGAACTGTGAAGATGCTACTAATACATTTCCTAAGTCAAGTAAAATTTTAGTACGAATATGGCCGATGCATCTTAGCTCACTTGCTTTTTATAAATAGGCGAGTATTTATATAGGCCTATATAAATATAGTATTTATATAGTATTATATAGGCCAGTTTGTATGCCTATAATCTCTTTAATTACAATTTTCATCTTGTTAGTGAAAAATCAGTGTTTAGTTCACCTTTCTCTTACTTTGAAAAAGTTACCGGAAGTAAGGACTCAACTGTGCTCTGAGACAGGCCGGGGCGCGCTTACATGGCCACTTTTCCTTCCGGTTTAGCCCTTGAACTAAAGTGAAGCTGATTAATGAGTTGAATGAGCCTGAGGTCCAACTGGGGGTGGCGGAGAAGGTGTCTTGGCACAACAAGTGCAAGGACAGCACTTGGATCTTCCTGGGGGGACTTCCTTATGAACTGACTGAAGGGGACATCATTTGTGTGTTCTCACAATACGGGGAGATTGTTAACATGAATCTGGTACGGGACAAGAAGACTGGGAAATCCAAAGGATTCTGTTTCCTCTGCTATGAAGACCAGAGGAGCACAATTCTGGCTGTTGACAATTTTAATGGGATCAAGATCAAAGGAAGAATGATCCGAGTGGATCATGTATCTAACTGTCGACTTCCTGAGGACTCAGAAGAAATGGATGAGGTGACCAGAGAGCTGCAGGAGAAGGGCTGTGGGACTCATATTCCTCCACCAAGTTCATCTGAGGGCTCTGAAGATGACAAACCCACCAAAAAACACAAAAAAGACAAAAAGGAAAAAAGAAAAAAAGACAAAGAGAAGACTGGCCAGGAGGTACAGGCAGAACAGCCAGCCTCCTCTTCATTGCCCAGAAGCAAGATGATAAAGGGAAAGGATGACCCTGGCTCTACAAAGCACAGTGGCAAGCACTCAGAGAAGGCAGAGAAGGGTCAGACGTCAGAGTCCAGGGAGGTGCGGAAGTCCCACCCCAGTTCCCCTGAGGTCAGGACGACCTGCCGTGGTGGAACGGAGGACCGAGAGAGAGAGCCAAGAAAGGAGAAGTCCAAGCACGAACACAAGTCATCAAGCAGGAGGGAAGAGAGAGAAGACAGGCACAGGGAGAGAGACGGGGGTCGAAGCTCAGACATACATTCCAGGCGGCATGACAGGCGCTCTGAGGGCCGTAGTCACAGGAGTAGAAGTAGGAGCCGAGATAAATCCCACCAGCACAAAAGGTCCCGGCACTCCCTGGACCAAGAGTCCTCTAATCCCAGGGAGCACAGGCAGCACTGATGCTGCAGCCTGTTCAGCTATTCTGCACAGTAGAATTAAAAATGAACTGTATTTTTCAAATACAAAATAAAATAAAATAATAAAAATAAAAAGTTACCATATGCTAGCATCTGAATGTTTGCGTCCTCCCCAAATTCATCTGTTGAGGTCTTAAGGCCCAAAATGACAGTACTAAGAGGTAAGACTTAGGGGAGGCGCTGGGGTCACGAGGGGGGCCCTCGTGGGGGGGTTAGAGTCCTCGTTGAAGAGAGCCCACAGAACTCCCTCACCCCTTCCAGCCTGTGAGGACATGGTGAGAAGGCACCACCCGCAACCCAGGAGTGCGACCTCCCCAGACACCGGATTGCGGCACTGTGACGGTCTTAGGCTTGCCGGCCTCCAGAACCTCGAGGACTGAATTTATGTTTGCAGAGCAACAGTCTGTGGATTTTGTTAGAGCACCCAAAGATGGCTAAGATGCAGTAGTAGCTGAATGTGTCCTACAGAAGAATGTAGAATCGATTCCCTTTTATGATGTAAAAAAATGAAAACTGATAAGTAATTTTGCTTAGCCTCTCTTGTGTTTATCTTTTATGTAGATAGGTCTCATGATGACAAAAAAGAAAAGAAGGACTCTTGGGTCAACCATGGAGGATGCCAGGGAACTATGCCATGATGAGAAATGGGTATTTGGTCCCTGCCCTGGCTTCTGGGCACAGAGCTCCTAAAACACTTGGAATTTCTAGAGTGTTAGGGTAAAACAAGGCATCTGCTTGTTTATAACTAGCCTCTTTCAGCCACATCTGAGTTTATGTCAATGCAGTGACTTAGAAAAGACCCTAAGGGTGGGACTGAACTGGCTGGTTGTCAGGGAAACCAGCCTTGGATGAGATGAGAGGGTCAGACCTCTCAGCCCCACCCACTGACCTAGGGAGAGGGGCGAGGGGCTGGAGCTGGACTTCATCACCAACAGGCAGTGATTTAATCAGTTGTGCCCAAGGAAGGAAGCCTCCATAAAGCCCCCACACAGCAGATTTCTGAGGGCGTATGAGCTCTCTGCATGGTGGTGTGGATGCTCCGCCCCGCCCCCATGCCTGGCCTATGCGCCTTCTTCCTTTTGGCTTTTCCCAAGTTGTGTGCTTTGTGACAAACAGCTCGCAGGCTCAGTTGTGTCCAACTGTGGCCCTATTCACTGTAGCCCTCCAAGCTCCTCTGTCCACAGGATTCTCCGGGCAAGAATATTGCAGTGGGTTGCCATTTCCTTCTCCAGGGGATTGTCCTGATCCAGGGATCAAACCTGAGTCTCCTGNTTGTGTGCTTTGTGACAAACAGCTCGCACGCTCAGTTGTGTCCAACTGTGGCCCTATTCACTGTAGCCCTCCAAGCTCCTCTGTCCACAGGATTCTCCGGGCAAGAATATTGCAGTGGGTTGCCATTTCCTTCTCCAGGGGATTGTCCTGATCCAGGGATCAAACCTGAGTCTCCTGCGTTATTAGGTGAATTCTTTACCACTGCACTACCTGGGAAGCCCCCTTATAATAAAGGGGTGATAGTAAGTGGTTCCCTGAGTTCTGTGAGCAAATGGTCAAGCTGAGAAGAGGGTTGTAACGTCCCCGATTTATAGCTGATTTCTCAGAAGTACAAGCTGCTGGCATCTCAGGTTGGGGACTGTCTTCTGGGCCTGAGCCTCTAACCTTTCTGCACTAACTCTGGGTGGTTAGGGTCAGAGTTGTGTAATAAGACAGAAAATCCCATACATCTGGCCTCAGGAGTATTGTGAGCAGAGAGAAATAGGCATTCTTTCCTTTTAGAAACCAACTCATCATTCTGTCAATGATAAATAAAAAGAAAGAATTGGAAAGTGAAGAGGAACTAAAAAGCCTCTTGATGAAAGTGAAAGAGGAGAGTGAAAACATTGGCTTAAAGCTCAACATTCAGAAAACGAAGACCATGGCATCTGGTCCCATCACTTTATGGGAAATAGATGGGGAAACAGTGGAAACAGTGTCGGACGTTATTTTCCTGGGCTCCGGGATCACTGCAGATGGTGACTGCAGCCATGAAATCAAAAGACACTTACTCCTTGGAAGAAAAGTTGTGACCAATCTAGATAGCATATTCAAAAGCAGAGACATTACTTTGCCAACAAAGGTCCGTCTAGTCAAGGCTATGGTTTTTCTAGTAGTCATGTATGGATGTGAGAGTTGGACTGTGAAGAAGGCTGAGTGCCGAAGAATTCATGCTTTTGAACTGTGGTGTTGGAGAAGACTCTTGAGAGTCCTTTGGACTTCAAGGAGATCCAATCAGTCCATTCTGAAGGAGAGCAATCCTCGGTGTTCTTTGGAAGGAATGATGCTAAAGCTGAAGCTTCAGTACTTTGGCCACCTCATGAGAAGAGTTGACTCATTGGAAGAGACCCTGATGCTGGGAGGGATTAGGGGCAGGAGGAAAAGGGGTCGACAGAGGATGAGATGGCTGGATGGCATCTCCGACTTGATGGACATGGGTTTGGGTGAACTCCAGGAGCTGGTGATGGACAGGGAGGCCTGGCGTGCTGCGATTCATGGGGTC
>SJYA01014310.1:0-10360 GCA_006410615.1 Neotragus moschatus
AGGCCTGGCGTGCTGTGATTCATGGGGTCACAAAGAGTCGGACACGACTGAGCGACTGAACTGAACTGACACGTAACAGAATTTACCATCATAACCATTTCTACGTGTACACTTCAGTGGCATTAGTACATTAGCACAGTCTTCCTTGTTCTTTTGGAATTGATATCACGAATCTCATTTGTGGCCCAGTTAAAATTTTAAAACATTTTCACTATCACAAACAGTGGAAATCAGACAAAAGCTTACCCAATATTTATTTATGCAATTAAATTATCAACAAGATGTGCATATTGCAATATGACTCCCTTTAACTGTCCACCCTGGTTACAGATGAAATTCCAAACAGAAGCCTAGGGAGAAGCCATTTTAACAGTACTGTTTGCTGTAGCTCAGGTCTCTGTGGTTTTATTGTGTGTATTCATGTTATCTGTTACTGTGTGTGTTCCTTTTGTCTGTTCTGCCTTTTATTCATACTTCAATGAGAGATATGCTGCTTTGTTTTCATTGTTCTGGAAAGGTTTTTACTGCCTTTGATTCAGGGAGCCAAATGGAAGTTGCCGCTATTTCTCTGGGGAAGTGACCTGTTTGCTCCTCTGTGAGGCTGTGAATTTCCACACTTTAGGGGATGCCCTAGGCCATTTTCTGCCTGGTCCACTTGAGCTTTCTTCTCTAAGTCTGGATGTCTGAATCTGATCAGTTGCCTTTTACCTTATAAGTGACATTTCTGATGAGACTGTGATTATGACTTCAATTTATCCAGAGGCTCACCTTGGATGGACCGATGCAAATGACTACTTTCCTCTGAAGCCCAGTGGCCCTTGGGAAGAGGCCCAGCACACCCTTGGCAACTGTCTTTGGTCAAGTTCTTCGCTGACTTTGGCCCATGTGCTGGTATTAGGCGATGAGGCCTTTGGACACTGATTAAATCATAAGGGCAGAACCCTTGTGAATGAAACTATGCCCTCATAAAAAAAAGTCTGAGAGACACTTTTGCCATGTGAAGATACTTTTGCCTTCTGAAGAAAGCCAGAAGTCTGAAATTCCAAAGAAGGCCCCCACTTGACCATGCTTGTATCCTCATCTCTGACTTCCAGCCCCCAGTGCTGGAAATCAGTGAGCGAAATCACTGTTTGTGTTTCATAAGCTCTTCCAGCCTATGGTATTTTGTCACAGGGGCCTGAATAGACTAAGACGGGAAATTGCTAACGAATAGTTGGGGTGCTGCTGTAACAAATGCTTAAAAATGTGGAAGCAACTTTGGAACCCTGTTGGGAGTAGAGGCTGGAAGAGTTTGGAGGTGAGTCTGACAAGGACCCAGAAGTTAAAGAGGAGAACCTTGGTCTTCCCAGGGAAGGCCTAAGGGGTTATGAGCAGAATGTTAGTAAAGGTGTGGATGGTAAAGGTCATTCTGATGAGGTTGCAGAACAGAAGTGAGGAAGACAGGCCCTCTTTGTTGGAAAATGGCAAAGAACTTTGCTATCCCGGGTTCATGTTCTTCTAGAGTTTTGTAGAAGGTCGAATGTGTGAGCGTGAAATTGGACGTTTGGTGAAGGTTCAGCTTGCCTTCCTTTGAAAGCTCACTGTCCAATCTGAAAACAGAGAAATGACTTAAAGATGGAATGACTCATCCAAAGGGAAGCAGAACTTAACATTTTGGAAAATTTTCAGCCTTCCCATAGCACAAAAAAATGGGAACACGTGTTCTGCAGAGAGTACTAAAGGCGTGGCTGAGCGAGTGTTTGATGAGCAGACTGGCTTGACTGTGGCCACCCCAGCTGGAACTGAAGGGGACGGAGACAGGAAGGAGTGAAGGGAGGCCGTGGGACTTCTCAGAGTTTATGAGATGGGACAGTGTGACGATTCTTTAAGACCCAGGGTGGACCCCAAAGGCTACTCGGAGATTGTCTGCACTACCTGCTCCAAACCAAGGCGGGGGTGGGGTGGGGGGTTGTCTGGGTTTTGTCAGGCCAGATGATCTCCATCCAACTGGTGGGGCAGGCCAGAGACCAAGGCAGAGGGCCTCGGCCTGGGGAATATACCCAATGCAGCTGTGGAGCTGGGGCCATCCCCAGAGCCCTCAGATTGGCCGAGCCACGGGCACGTGACTGGAGCCCAGAAGAGCTTCGGCCACCCAACCCTGGTCAATTAGAGCTGCTACGTGGACTGTGCCCAGCTAAGCCCTGGGGACAGGGACCCTGTAGCAAGTCTGGAAGGCTGGACTCCCGCTCGGCTGGATCTGGTGGGCAGAGCACTGGGGTCAAGAAGCTGATACTCAAGCCTTTGTGTTTGATGTTTTGCCAAACATTCTTGATCTGTGGGCTCTTTCCTTCTGATGTCTCCCTTTTGAAATGGCAGTGTCCAGCCTCTACCTGTCCTGTGGTTGTATTTTGGAAGCACAGAACTTGCTTCCTTCAGCGGTTTCCAGCTGGAGAGGAGTTTGCCTCGGGACGAATTGGATATTGAGTCTGACACACAGCTCATTTAGATACTATTTACATGTGGCTTTGGTAGCTCAGTTGGTACAGAATCCACCTGCAATGCAGGAGACCCTGGTTCAATTCCTGGGTCAGGGAGATCCTCTGGAGAAGGAAAGGCTACGCACTCCAGTATTCTTAGGCTTCCCTTGTGGCTCAGCTGGGAAAGAATCTGCCTGCAATGTGGGAGACCTGGGTTCAATCCCTGGTTTGGGAAGATCCCCTGGAGAAGGGAAAGGCAGTATTCAGGACTGGAGAATTCCATGGACTATACAGTCCATGGGGTCCCAAAGAGTTGGACATGACTTAGCAACTTTTACTTCACTTCACTTTTGGACTCTAGACTTTTGAGTCAGCGCTGGAACCAGTTAAGAGTTTGGAAGCTGTCAGGATGAAATAAATAATATTTTGCATATGAGAAGGATATGTCTTTAGGCAGGGGTCCAGGGTCAGAAAGGTAAGAGAGATATAAATGAATAAAAGTCAAGGTTAATACACTATCAAAAGACCAGTTTCTCTATAAAAGACAGTTGTGGGCTTTTGAATCCACATGGGTTCCAGTGAATCTGCACTTAGCTCTGTAGTTATCATCTTTGGGTTTTCTGGAACATTTTCTCCATGGTAATACTTCCTGTTCACATGGTGACATCGGGGAAATCTAATGTGATCCTGTTGTCAATGGGCTGTGAAGTACAATCTGCACAGGCATAACCTCTTAAATTGAGAACGAGAGAAAGATCGAGAAGAAAAGGTTTCAGTGTGTGACTATTAGCAAAAGGGACACCAAGGATAATCCCCCCCAAACGCCAGGACAGATCATGACAACTGGTTCTTCCTCATCAATTTCACTTGTTCCCTGATCGTTTCTGATAATTACATCTTGCTCATGGGTCTCTGACCAGCAGCCCACCTCAGGAAGTCATTTGCTTCTGGTCAGGGTTGATCCTAGCAATCTTGAGCTTCTGTCCCCTCTTGCTTGACATGGATTCTTCACGTGGTTTCTGGTTGTCCTCAGGAGTTTACATACATTGGATGATTTGGGCTGGAACTCAGGTGTTATCTGTTCTCTAGTGCTTACCGAGCTACCCTGAAATAACAGTGATTTGTTATTTCTGAGTTGATGTATTGGCTGAGATCTAGGGGGTGTTCTTTTGTCCACATGGTATTGGTTGGGGTCCTTCTTGTGACTTGATTCAGCTGGGTGCATAGCCAAGGAGGCCCAAGCATTCTAGATGGCCTCAGTCCCATGTCTGGCAGTTGGTGCTGGCTAAGCTGGGTTTTACTATTCTCTTCCACATAGTGTCTCATCCTCCAGGGTTTTTCTCTCTGTGGGGCCTCTCAAGCAAAATAGCCCAAACTTTTTTTTCCCATGGGACTGGATTCCAAGAGGGTAAGTACAGAAACTGAAAAGTCTCTTCTGCTTAGGCCTGGAAGCCACCCTGTATGACTTCTGCCACAGTCTTTTAGTCAAAGAAAGTAGCAGGGCCAGACCTGGTCAGGAGAAGGAGAAAGAGACTCTGCCTCTTGTTGGGAGGAGGAGTGGTCCAGGTGTATTGCAGGAGGATGTGCAGAATGGCAGCCACTGCAGGGGTCATCTCTGCCCATTCACTGAGAAGTGCTGCCCATGCCCACATCTGAGAGAAAACCAAAGACCCAGGAAGACACTGTTCAGAGTTGGCCAGGATACCCAACATGATACTGTCTTGTAGGGCCATGTGTTTCCAGCCACCTTGAGCCTGACAATCTATTTTGTGTACCCCTAAGATTGTTAATAAGCAAAGGGATTTTAAACCTTGGAATATGCTCCATGGGCTTCCAAGGTGGCACTAATGGTAAAGAACCCACTGCCCATGCAGGAGACGTAAGAGACACAGGTTTGATTCCTGGGTCGGGAATATGTCTTGGAGAAGGGAATGGCTACCCTCTCCAGTGCCTGGGAAATCCCATGGACAGAGGAGCCTAGTGGGCTACAGCTCATAGGAATCCCAAAAGAGTGGGACACAACTGAGCAACTTAGCAGAGCATGATCTCTCAGCAGGTATAAAAGTCATTGTGCTGACTGCTTATCTCAGCTCTTGCATGAAAATAGGAGCATTTAAAAATTATCTTTAAAAAATTTATCCTAAGAAGTTAGGCAATTGCCAAAACATATTTTAAGTGTTTTTATTGAAGAGCAATTTATATAACATAAAATTAACCATCTGAAACTGTACAATTCGGTGGCATTTAGTACCTTCACAGTGCTGTACAACTATCACTGCTGTCTAATTCCAGAACACTTTCATCATCCCAAACAGAAATCTAGTGCCTGTTAACAGTCACTCGCCATTCCCTGCTCCCCTCAACCCCTGGCAACCTCCCATTTTACTTTCCATCTCTATGGATTTGCCTGTTCTGGACAATCCATTTAACTGGAATCATGCAATATGTGGCCTTTTGTGTCTGGCTTCTTTCGCTGAGCATCATGCTTTTGAGATTCATCCAAAATGTAGCATGAAGCAGTGTTTTATTCCTTTTTGAAGTGAAGTGAAAGTCACTCAGTCGTGTCCGACTCTTTGCAACCCCATGGACTATACAGTCCATGGAATTCTCCAGGCCAGAATACTGGAGTGGGTAGCTTTTCCCTTCTCCAGGGGATCTTCCCAACCCAGGGATCAAACCCATGTCTTTTTATCAAAGACATAATTTATTTATGTATACAATAATTTAGATATTTTCAAAAATATCAAATCCTCTACTATTATTGTGGTATCATGGTATATCAATTTCCCTTTTTATGTCTGTTAATGTTTGCCTTGTGTATTATGGTACTTCTGTGTTGGCTGCATATATATTTACAGTCATTATGTCTTTCTGCTTGGATTGATCTTTTGATTACTAGTAGTGTCCTTCTTTATCTCTCATTACAGTCTTTATTTTCAAGCCTACTTTGTCTGATGTAAGTATTGCTACTCTGGCTTTCTTTTGATTTCCATTTGCATAGAATACCTTTTCCCGTCCCTTTATTTTCACTCTGTATGTATCTTTAGATTTAAAGTGAGTCTCTTGTAGGCAGCATATATATGATGCTGTTTTTCTATCCATTCAGTTAGTCTGTGTGTTTTGGTTGGAGCATTTAGTCCATTTACATTTAAGGTAATGTAGTGGAAATCACTGCCACCAAACAGAAAAGAGAATGAAAAGAAATAAAGACAGTTTAAGAGACCTCTGGGAGAAAATCAAGCATACTACTATTGACATTATGGGGATTGCAGAAGAAGGAGAGAGAGAAAGGGACTGAGAAAAAAATTTAAAGAGATAATAGCTAAAAACTTCCCTAACCTAGGAAAGGAATTAGGTAGCCAAGTCCAGAAAGCACAGAGAGTTCCAAGCAGGATAAACCCAAGGAGAAACACACCAAGAGACACTATAATCAAAATGACAAAAATTAAAGCCAGAATATGAAAAGCAGCAAGAGAAAATAAATACTATACAGGGGAACTCCCAAAAGTCTACCAGCTGATTTTTCAGCAGGAACTCTGAAGGCCAGAAAGGGAGTGGCACGATATATTTAAAGTGATAAAAGGGGAAAACCTATAACCAGGAATACTCTACCCAGCAAGGCTCTTGTTTAGGTTTGATGGAGAAATCAAAAGCTAAAAGGATTCAGCATCAACCAACCAGCTTTATGACAAATGTTAAAGGAACTTCTTTAGGTAAGAAAGAAAAGGCCACAACCAGAAGCAAGAAGATGACAAAATGGAAAATCTCACTGGTAGAAGCAAACACACCAGAAAGGTAGGAAATCATCTACATACAAAGTTAGTAGAGAGGTTAGAAGACAATAGTATTAAAATCATCCGTATCCATAATAAGCAGTTAAAGTGAAAGAAAGTGAAGTCGCTCAGTAGTGTCTGACTCTGCGACACCATGGACTGTAGCCTACCAGGCTTCTCCATCCATAGGATTTTCCAGGCAAGAATACTGGAGTGGGTTGCCATTTCCTTCTCCAGATCTTCCCGACCCAGGGATTGAGCCCAGGTCTACTGCATTATAGGCAGATGCTTTACCATCTGAGCAACCAGGGAAGTCTTAAGCAGTTACTGCTAAGTTGCTTCAGTCGTGTCTGACTCTGTGTGACCCCACAGACAGCAGCCCACCAGGCTTCCCGGCCCCTGGGATTCTCCAGGCAAGAACACTGGAGTGGATTGCCATTTCCTTCTCCAAAGCATGAAAGTGAAAAGTGAAAGTGAAGTCCCTCAGTCGTGTCTGACTCTTAGCGACCATTAAGGGATACACAAAACAATCAGACATAAAATATGACATCAAAACCAGTACTTATGAGGGGAGGTGAGTACAAATGCAAGGTCTTTAAAATGCATTTGAAATTAAGAGATCAGCAACTTAGGGGCTTCCCTGATGGCTCAGCTAGTAAAGAATCTGTCTGCAGTGCAGGAGACCTGGGTTTGATCCCTGGGTTGGGAAGAGCCCCTGGAGAAGGGAAGAGCTACCTACTCCAGTATTTTGGCCTGGAGAATCTCACAGGATTCTGTATAGTCCATGGGGNTACTGGAGTGGGTTGCCATTTCCTTCTCCAGATCTTCCCGACCCAGGGATTGAGCCCAGGTCTACTGCATTATAGGCAGATGCTTTACCATCTGAGCAACCAGGGAAGTCTTAAGCAGTTACTGCTAAGTTGCTTCAGTCGTGTCTGACTCTGTGTGACCCCACAGACAGCAGCCCACCAGGCTTCCCGGCCCCTGGGATTCTCCAGGCAAGAACACTGGAGTGGATTGCCATTTCCTTCTCCAAAGCATGAAAGTGAAAAGTGAAAGTGAAGTCCCTCAGTCGTGTCTGACTCTTAGCGACCATTAAGGGATACACAAAACAATCAGACATAAAATATGACATCAAAACCAGTACTTATGAGGGGAGGTGAGTACAAATGCAAGGTCTTTAAAATGCATTTGAAATTAAGAGATCAGCAACTTAGGGGCTTCCCTGATGGCTCAGCTAGTAAAGAATCTGTCTGCAGTGCAGGAGACCTGGGTTTGATCCCTGGGTTGGGAAGAGCCCCTGGAGAAGGGAAGAGCTACCTACTCCAGTATTTTGGCCTGGAGAATCTCACAGGATTCTGTATAGTCCATGGGGTTGCAAAAAGTTGGACACGACTGAGCGTCTTTCACATTTTTAGGGCTTCCCTGATATATATGTATGTGATAGAACAATAACATATAGATATACATAGATTGCTGTACAAAAACCTCATGGTAACTGCAAAACAAAAATCTATAACAGATATACAGACAATAAAGATGAATCCAAACATATCATAGACATCAAATCACAAGAGGACAAAAGAAGAGGCAAAAAAGACCTACAAAAACAAATCCAAAGCAATTAACAAAATGCCCATAGGAATATACATATGGTGCATTCTGATCAGGCTTCATTTCTCCTGGACCCCCCCACCGCCTCCCACGTTATTCACATGTGCTGTACGGTGGGTCACTCAAGCCAGGCAAAGGGGCAAACCTTGCTGTTCTCCGAGCCCTGTCAGAGGAGACTGGTCAACTGCTAGATAAGAGCACAGCAGGTGCCCTGGAACCAGAAATGCCTGTGGCCTTGACAGTGTAACCAGAGTCACAATATTTGATAACAACACACAGGAGAAAGTAACACGATAATCGGTAAGAATTTTAGCTCCTTTGTGAAGGACGGTCCTTTGCTACTTGTTCTCTTTGCTTGTTTATTTTCTTATAATTGGCCTCAGTTCTGAAATAACCATACCCGGGGCAGCAGGACAGCACCTCTGCTAGCAGAATTTTGAGCTCTCAGTGCCTAGTATGGTGATACAAAAACTCCACTCTCTCGGTAGAATACCTGTGCTGAAAAGATACTGATTACTTAAAGACCCTTTCTCTTCTGCATGCTCAGGCCTCTCTACTGTATTATACATAAGCTTTTAAAACATTTACTGACTTATTACACTTTATATGTATTATGCAAATTGACACTTACAAACAGTGACAGTGAAAGATGTTCCAGTGGCAATGTCTTTAAACCATTAAGATTTTAAGGTTTTGAGTATTAATGAAAACCACTGTGCCGAACACAAAACAATGTTTATACTACAGTAATTTTCTGAATTTGAGTGTCATGAAGGGCAGTTTTGTTTATACACAGACAAGAATATATCAGCAAAAAGTGATCATGTCCTTCTGTATTCTCTGTCTCTATGAATTTTAATTCCTTTGGAGATTGTCCAGGTAAAGATTACTTGCTGATTACCTCAATTTATTATTCACCCAAGGTCTCAAAGTCAATGGATTAGGGAATCTTAGAAATTATAGTGGGTCAAGATAGAAGAAAATTACAATGACAGTTCATGAATGAGTCACTCACTGTACAAAATGGAGTAGCTTTGTAGGGTTATATAATTACTGCTATTGTTGGAAATTTAAAAGGATCAATTGTTAAAAAACACATTATTTTAACTCAATTAAGTTCAACTCATGTGTTTACATTTACAGAACCGTGGCTATTTAGTCTAAGAAGTCCTAACATATCTGATCTATAGGATAACTCTCAGGAGTTTAGGAAGTTACATTTAATAGTTTCTTGTAAAAAATTAATAAATACATCTCAAATCTTGCAAAAACCCAAATGTAGTGTTTTCATGGTATTTTGTATTGTGATAAAATTAGGGAGAAGACAGAGCTATCTTTTAAATGAAAATTAACAAAACAATTTATTCAAGGATTTACTTAGCATAGCAATATTGAAGGTACTAGGAGTTTGAGATTATTCCCTTGGCTTTATTTTATCAAGTTGAGTACAAGTAAGGTCACGACTTGATACATGGGTCCAAACATTTTAATCACAAGATTAAAACAGGGTTGTGTCATTTGGAGATGAATGCAGTGACTGGGGTCTTTGCAACCTGAGGCCACCCAGTTAAATGGTCTTAGAATCCCATGACTGGTGGGAACTTGAGAAGACTCCCAAGTGTTGGAGCCTGGTCATTGCCCCTGGAGGTGTGTGGAGCAGGCAAACCTCTTGGCTTTCCCATTCCAATTTGGCTCAAAGGTCACTGCTCCATTTATCTCTCTTATGTTGTTAAAGCCCTTGCCATATTGGTAAGTGTGTTTAATATGGAAGGGGTTCCTGAAGCTTCTTGGTCTCTGTTAACATTTGGCCTGATAGCAATATGTGTTTCCTTTCCCTTATCCTGTAACTTAGCAACCAGGATATTTCAACAATTACAGAAAAAAAAAAATCCAGTTTTCCATTTTCTCTCCTCCAAAAACTTTTTAGAGAGAGAAGGCACATATTGAGGAAACCCTACTGCTTAGACTTATACTATATGGGCCTAGTTGGTTTTATATGGTTCAGTTCAGTTCAGTTCAGTTTAGTTGCTCAGTCATGTCCGACTCTTTGCGACCCCATGAATCACAGCACGCCAGGCCTCCCTGTCCATCACCAACTCCCGGAGTTCACTCAGACTCACGTCCATTGAGTCAGTGATGCCATCCAGCCATCTCATTCTCCGTTGTTACCTTCTCCTCCTGCCCCCAATCCCTCCCAGCATCAGAGTCTTTTCCAATGAGTCAACTCTTCGCATGAGGTAGCCAAAGTACTGGAGTTTCAGCTTCAGCATCATTTCCTCCAAAGAAATCCCAGGGCTGATCTTCAGAATGGACTGGTTGGATCTCCTTGCAGTCCAAGGGACTCTCAAGAGTCTTCTCCAACACCACAGTTCAAAAGCATCAATTCTTCGGCACTCAGCCTTCCTCACAGTGCAACTCTCACATCCATACATGACCACAGGAAAAACCATAGCCTTGACTAGACGGACCTTAGTCGGCAAAGTAATGTCTCTGCTTTTGAATATACTGTCTAGGTTG
>SJYA01014311.1:0-10494 GCA_006410615.1 Neotragus moschatus
TTGCTTACTCCTTGGAAGGAAAGTTATGACCAAGCTAGACAGCATATTCAAAAGCAGAGACATTACTTTCCCAACAAAGGTCCATTTAATCAAGGCTATGGTTTTTCCAGTGGTCATGTATGGATGTGAGAGCTGGACTATAAAGAAAGCTGAGCTCTGAAGAGTTGATGCTTTTAAACTGTGGTGTTGGGGAAGACTCTTGAGAGTCCCTTGGACTGCAAGGAGATCCAACCAGTCCATCTTAAAGGAGATCAGCCTTGGGTGTTCATTGGTAGGACTGATGATGAAGCTAAACCTCCAATATTTTGGCCACCTGATGTGAAGAGCTGACTCATTGGAAAAGACCCTGATGCTGGGAAAGATTGGGAGCAGGAGCAGAAGGGGACGACAGAGCATGAGATAGTTGGATGGCATCACCAACTCGAGGGACATGAGTTTGGGTGGACTCCGGGAGTTGGTGATGGACAGGGAGGCCTGGCGCGCTGCAGTTCATGGGGTCACAGAGTCGGACACGACTGAGTGACTGAACTGAACTGAAGTCTATGGTGTTCTAAATGTTGGAGAGTATGCGTGCTCAGTCGCCTTGGTCATGTCCAGCTCTTTATGATCCAATGGACTGTAGCCCAGCAAGCTTCTCTGTCCATGGGAGTTTCCAGGCAAGAATACTGGAGTGGGTGTCCATGCTCTCCTCCAGGGGATCTTCCTGACCCAGGAATAGAACCCACATCCACGTTGCCTCCATTGCAAGCAGATTCTTTATCATTGAGCCACCTGGGAAGCCCAAACACTGAGGGGTAGATCGTTAAAGTGAGTTAGACGAGGTCCTTGGTCTCAAAAATAGTAGTAGAGAAGAAAGATGTTTAAAAGTTATTTTACAGTGCTTTGATCCATCTTGTAATATAATCATATACAAAATATAGAAGATGTGTAGGAAAGAGAGACATTAATTTTGCAGTTTTAGGTATAATAGAAATGCTTCACAGAAAAGGTAATAACTTGTTTGGAGTTATGTTGAATAAATGCGAGTTGTTAAGTCTACCTAGGCAGAAACCGTATTCAAGCCAAAAAGAACTGATTGTTACCAGTGTGATAATAAAAGTGTGTAAGTTTCTTTATGTTATTAATTTGGTTTTATCTTACATGGGTAAGTCAGTCTTTTGCCATTTCTACATTATGGATTGCTTATTGCCCCTACAGGTTAAAAATGCCATGTTGGCAGGAGCCAAGGGAATCATCTTGTACTCAGATCCAGCTGACTACTCTGCTCCTGGGGTACAGCCATATCCCAAAGGGTGGAACCTTCCTGGAACTGTTGCCCAGAGAGGGAATGTGTTAAATCTGAATGGTGCTGGTGACCCCCTCACTCCAGGCTATCCAGCTAAAGGTAATAGATGAGCCTGTTATGGCCCACTCATATTTGCAAAAATATTACTTGTCCTTACAAAATGCATAAAAGTAAGCATCTATAGAATACCATTAAAATTGTGTGCAATTGTATTTCAGATTGCTACTGCTAGGAATTTAAAAGAATTTCCCTTTTATTATTTCAGCTTTAAGTGTCCACGAGGTGTGGACGTGGAGTGGGGAGTTCAGTTTTCGTCTGCCTTTAGTAGAGGTTGAAGAACACATGTCCAGAGTAATACTATTCTTACCAAACTAGAACTTAGGGTTTCTGAACTGTGTAATGATTTTATTTTTCTATAGATCACATATTTTTACTTTTGAAAATATCTATGAGTTTTATTTGTGTGATTTAATATGTAAAATGTGAAAAGTTTTCACATTTGTGTAACTATATCCGCAATCAAGATAATGGTGTCCATTACCCTTTGAAAACTTTGATCTCATCTTTTAGTGATGCCTTCCTCTCAACCCACTCCCTCCCTGCCAGTCCCTAGGAACCACTGATTTGCCTTCTGTCTAGTATAATTATTTTGAGCTTCAGCTATGCTGATGTCTGTGTCCATATTTCAGTTCTTTTTGTCATGGTTGTTGAATGGTATTCCATTGAATGGACACTCTACAGTTTGTTTACTTGTTTACTTTTTCTTGGGAATTTAGATCGCTTTAAGTTTTGGAGATATTGCACATAAAATTGCTACGAACAGTTGTATGCACGTCTTTATATGTATATATACTTTTGTCTTTCTTGAGTCAATGAATAGAAATGGCATGGCTGGATAACAGGATAGATGATTTTCAAATTGTTTTCCAAAGTGGTTGTACCATTTTGCATTCTAGCAGCAGTGTGTGAGTGTTCCATTTGCTGCATCCTTGCCAGCACTTAGTATGGTTGATCTTTTTAACTTTCCATTCTAATCGATATGAAGGTCTCCAAGTTACAATTCTTTTTCAAAGTTTTGGTAGCTATTCTGGTTCCTTCCCATATGAATTTTAGAACTGGCTTATCAATTTCTACCAAAAAGTCTCCTGGGAAGTTGATTGAGGTTGAATTAAATCTACAAGTCAGTTTTGGGAAAATTGATATTTTAAAATATGAAATCTTCTGACCCATAAACCTGGTACAGCTCTCGATTTACTTAGGTATCCATAACTTTCTCTCAGCGCATTTGTTGTGTCACTGTACAGACCATGTGTATCTTTTTTCACATTTATCCATAATAATTTCATAGTGTTATTCTTTTTTAAATTACATTTTAAATTTCAATTTCCAGTTGGCCATTGTTAGTAAATGGAAATGTTGTTTCTAGAGGAAACATGCTGATCTTGTGTATTGATTTTGTATTCTGTAAACTTATCAGTAATTAGTTCTGCTAGGTTTTTGTGGATTCCATCAGCTTTTGTGTAGGTGATCATGTCATACGCACATAAAGACAGTTTTATTTCTTTGTTTTTATTCTGGATGCCTTTTCTTTTTCTTTCCTTATTGTAGTATCTGGTACTTCTAGAACATTGCTGTAAAAAGTTGTTAGAACAGATATCGTTGCCATGTTCCTGCCCCAAAGATTGTCCCTGTCTTTCTCTGTTAAGTAGGATCTTAGCTATAGGGTGTGGGTTTTATTTTTTTTTCTTTCAGATTTTATAGATTCTTTTTTATCAGATTGAGGAAGTTCACTTCTGTCTTAAAGTGCTATGAATTTTTATCTTAGCACATTAATCTCATTTGATTAGCAATGTGTACTGAATTTTGTCAGATTCTTTTACTGTACCTAATGAAATGATCTTAAATTGTTCTTATCTATATTTTTCTTCAATTGTACCTATTGATTTGGAGGGGGGCTTGCACCTCGTGCAGCTTATTGGATGTTCTCGAATAAGGTATTCAAGGCAGGCCATGCTTGTAAAGACAGAATCCTAACCACTAGGCTACCAGCAAATTCCCCAGATTGATTTTTGAGTGTTAAACCGAAACAACCTGAGATAAACTCTAATGGAACATTCTTTAAAAAAAAAAATTATGTATGACTGCTCTGAGTCTTCATGGCTGTGTGCAGGCTTTCTGTAGTTGTAGTGAGTGGGGCCTACTCAAGCTGCAGTGCAGAAGCTTCACATAGCAGCGCCTTCTAGTTGCAGAGCACAGACTCTAGGTACACGAGCTTTAGCAGTCACGGCACTCAGGCCCAGCAGTTGTCACACAGGGGTGTAGCTCAGCATGTGTGAGCTTCCTGGACCAGGCACTGAACCCTTGCTGTTGCCCTGGCAGGTGGATTCTTAACCACTGGACCACCAGGGAAGTCCTCACTGTATTATTCTTTTATGTCATATTGGTATATTACTGGATTTGTGCTAAACATTTTGCTAAGAATGTCTTTAATAATAACGGATATTGTCCTATCAATTTACTTTCTTGTAGTGTCTCTGTCTTATTTTGGTATCAGTAACATTGACTTCATGGAATGAATTAAAAATTACTTCATTGTCTTCATTTGTCTGCAGGTGTTTATGTAGAATGGGTTTGATTTTGAATGTAAATGTGGCTCAGTGGTAAAGAATCCACCTACCAATGCAAGAGACGCCAGAGATGCGGGTTTGATTCCTGGGTTGGGAAGATCCCCTGGAGGAGGAGATGGCAACCCACTCCAGTGTTCTTGCCTGGAGAATCCCTTGGAGAGAGAAGCCTGGTGGGCTACAGGCCATGGGGTTGCAAAGAGTCAGCTGTGACTGAGCAACTGAGTGTGACATGGCATGATATAGAATCTTTCAGTGAATTGATATGGGCCTAGTGTTTGGTTGGTAGGAATGTTTTTAGCTGCAAATTAAATTTCTTCAGTAGGTATATGGCTGTTTACATTATGTATTACATCTTGAGTGAGATTTGGTACTTTAAGATTTTGTCCATTTCATCTAAGTGGTTAAATTTATGGGAATATAGTTGTTTGTAATATTCTTCTTTTCTGCACTCTCTTTCTAACTTTTCCGAAGGTACTGGAGTGCTATTTTCTTCTTTATTTCTGATATTAATGGTTTATGACTCTTTTCTGTTCTTGATATGTCTTGCAAGGGATTTATCAATTTTGTTAATCCACTCAGAGTACCAGCTTTGGATTTCGTTGATAATTTTTATCATTTGTCTGTTTTCTATTTCTAACATTTCTGCTCTTTAGTAGGATATATCCTTTCTCCTGCTCATTTTTGCTTCATTTGCTCTTATTTTTTTCAGTTTCTTAAAGTGGAATCTGATGTAACTTGTTTGAAACCTTTCTTTTTTCTAAGATAGTTGTTTTAATGCTCTAAAAAACTCTATTTTGGCTGAAACCACAGTTCCACTTAGAATTTAAGCCTGACAATACTTTTCATCTTCCTTTAAGGAGAGTATTGTTATTATTTGAGTAAAAAATTTTCACTTATTCCCAATACCACTTAGTTCAGTCACTCAGTTGTGTCTGACTCTTTGCAACCCCATGGACTGTAGCACACCAGGTTTCCCTGTCCATCATCAATCCTGGAGTTTACCCAAATTCATGTCCATCAAGTTAGTGATGCCATCCAACCATCTCATCCTCTGTCCTCCCCTTCTCCCTTTGCCTTCAGTCTTTCCCAGCATCAGGGTCTTTTTCAGTGAGTCAGTTCTTCGCATCCAGGTGGCCAAAGTATTGGAACTCCAGCTTCAGCATCAGTCCTTCCAATGAATATTCAGGACTGATTTCCTTTAGGATGGACTGGGTGGATCTCCTTGGAGATCAAGGGACTCTCAAGAGTCTTGTCCAAAACCACAATTCAAGAGCATCAATTCTTCAGTGCTCAGCTTTCTTTATAATCCAGCTCTCACATCCATATTTGACTACTGGTAAAACCATAGCTTTGACTAGATGGACTTTTGTTGGCAAAGTAATGTCTCTACTTTTCAATATGCTGTCTAGGTTGGTCATAACTTTCCTTCCAAGGAGTAAGCATCTTTTAATTTCACAGCTGCAATCACCATCTGCAGTGATTTTGGAGCCCCCCAAAATAAAGTTAGCCACTGTTTCCCCATCTGTTTGCCATGAAGTGATGAGATCAAATGCCATGATCTTAGTTTTCTGAATATTGAGCTTTAAGCCAATTTTTTGACTCTCCTCTTTCACTTTCAAGAGTCTCTTTAGTTCCTCTTCATTTCTGCCATAAGGGTGATGTCATCTGTGTATCTGAGGTTACTGATATTTCTCCCAGCAATCTTGATTCTAGCTTATGCTTCATCCAGCCCAGAATTTTGCATTCCCTTCAGTTCTTTTTTTACAGTTCTTTCTAGTTTCAGAATCTGGGACACATTTTCCAGGTATTTAGTTAACTGAAGCTTCTCTAAAAAGGATTCAAGATATCTTTAAGGAAATAAAATATTCTTGGAAAATTCAAGAGAATTACATGAAATGTCAAAGCAAATATAGGAATCTGTAATCCCTGTAATTGATTTCATATTAAAATGTAAATGATTTAATTTTTACTGTCAAATTTAAATAGACCATATTGGATAAAACAGTCAGTCGCTTTGGGGGAACTTTAAAATTTTGGATATACTATCAAACATATAGCAAATCTGCATTAGTAATAACAGGAATTCTTTTATACCCTTTGTTCAATTCTTTAATTGTTTTCCTCTTATGCAATTGATTTCTGCAGAGTATACCTTCAGACTTGATGTTGAAGATGGAGTGGGAATTCCCCAAATCCCTGTACATCCCATTGGATATAATGATGCAGAAATATTATTACGGTATAGTTTTCTTGTTGTATTTGAGAATAAGATATATTACGCTAAACATCTATTTTATCTTCTAAAACCTACCTATGTTAAAAATGAAGTCTTGTATCAGAATTGACTCCTGAAGTAGGAAATATAGAACACATCTTTTTTTTTTCTGTAAGGAAAGAGCAGTTTATTAAATAAGAAATAGTAAGAAAACATTCCTGTATTTGCTACAAATGAAAGTCTCAAAAGGAAAAACTATGTCTAAAGATAAAAATATTGACTTGAGATTTTTCAAGTAGTTAGGTTATCTTAGGTATTTGTCTTTGACCTGCATTTCAAAAATGTGGTGATGCCCACAACTCACTGGATGTGTAAACTTACACCAGTTACCCAATCTTTCTCCGATTCAGGTTCCTTCTCTGAAATGAAGACAGAACTAGTTTCTGCCTGATAGAATTATTATGAATAGATGAAATCATTATATCAATATCATGGGAAAAGCATTCAGTCAGTGCTTGCTATTACTGTATTGTATAACTGTTGATTCCTTTTCAGATTTACTAATGTCTGTTTTTTGTTTAATGTATGTGCAAATGCAACTCAGTAATTGTTTTTTGAGTGTAACCAGCAGCTTTTCTAGAAATTAATTTCTTCTTCTCCTTCATTTCATATGTTTAGGATTTCTTGAACCTAGTGCTTCTCTAATTAAAGTCAGAAGCAGAGAGGCTGATGCACTGATGTTTCCCATTTCCCCTCACTATTTTGGTTTTTTCCTTAGCTCTTTTTTTGGTGGGAGGCTGTGCTGTGAAGCACGTGGGATCTTAGTTCCTCAACCAGGGCTTGAACCCAGGCCCCAGCAGTGAAAGGCCAACTCATAACCTCTGGACCGCCATGGAATTCCTCTTCTTAGCTCTTACCACTAGCATATCAACATTTTACTTATGTATCTCAATTATGGTTCTCTCGCTAGGATGTAAGCTCTGCAAGGGAAGGAAATTTCACAGTTCCCAGCACTTAGTAAATCCTCAATATATCTTTGTTAAATGTCTGAATAAAACCACATCAGCTTACTTTGTGATTTCTTTTAGAAACTGTGATGCTCAGCCTTTTTTTCTGTCATTTTCTTTTTCTCTTGACAGCTATTTGGGAGGAATTGCTTCACCAGATGAGAGCTGGAAGGGAGGTCTCAACGTGAGTTACAACATTGGGCCTGGCTTTATAGGACACGATTCTTTCAGGTAGTTTTATGTTACTTTCGTATCTTAGTAAAAGTTTACATAGTTAATGGAAAAATGTCAAGATAAGTGTTCTACCAGTTTTGTTTTGCTTATCTTTTTTTCTCATTTTTCATAGTGAATAATTATCATTTAGAAGTACTTAGCGCTTCTCTTGTGGCTCAGATGGCAATGCAGGAGATCTGGTTTCAATCCCTGGGTTGGGAAGATTCCCTGGAGAAGGAAATGGTAACCCACTCCAGTATTCTTGTCTGGAAAACCCCATGGACACAGGAGGCTAGCAGCCTCCAGTCCAAGAGGTCTGCAAAGAGTTGGACATGACTGGGTGACCAAGCAAAAGAATTACGTATGGAATGATGTATTAAATTCTTCTTCCAACAGGGATATCACAACATTTGCTTTTTACGTCTCAAAAATTGCTACATCTGAGTTACAGGTTTAACATTTTAACTCTCCTCTTTTTTTTCTAAAGTATTTATTTGGGTGTGGCAGGTCTTGGTTGCCGCACGTGGTATTGTCCCTGACCAGGGACTGAGCTAGGGCTCCCTGCACTGGGAGCGTGAAGTCTCAGCCACTGGACCACCAGGGGAGTCCCTTAACTTCCCTCTTTACCTAACATTTTTAAATAGCTCTTCAGATAGCTGTCAAAATGCTATGCATGTGAAAGAAAAGAACGTGAAGTCACTCAGTCCTGTCCGACTCTTTGCAACCCCATGGACTGTAGCCTATCAGGCTCCTCTGTCCATGGGATTTTCCAGGCAAGAGTGCTGGAGTGGATTGCCATTTCCTTCTCCAGGGGATCTTCCCAACCCAGGAATCGAACCCAGGTCTCCCGAATTGCAGGCAGACGCTTTGCCATCTAAGCCACCAGGGAAGCTATGCATGTGAAACACTAGCTTAACTTAAAGGAAGGAGTAAAAGAGAAGAGCGATAGTTTCCAGCCTTTTTACTTCCTATGTGTGTGGGTTAAATAAGTTAAAATGGGTATGCACATAACTAATAAGGCTCAATACACTTATTTTAGCTATTATTGTTATCAACCCATGATAGCACCTTTGAGGAGGCATGATCACAGAATATGTTTCATTGAGCTTAATTTTACAGAAAGAATAAGTTTTCCAGTGGATCAAGTTAGGCAGGAAATGTCAGTGGCAGAGAATAGCTTGTCCAGAGTTGTAGAACATCATGGCCTGATCAGAACTTTAAGTACTTTGATTTGCCTGAAAGGTAGAGAGGAAGGGAAGCTTAAAAACTGATGAATCACAGAAAATATAGCTGTTTTTATTAAGACAAAATTATTAAGTTAGTCTTGTTCACTAGAAATTTACTTAACAATATAAGATTGTATTCTGGGAATGTCTTTTAATTTCTATTAAAAGTTTTATTTCAGAACTTTTAAGTTATTGCTGCTGACAAGTGTTCAGCCATGTCTGACTTTTTGCAGCCCCATGGACTGTACCCTGCCAGGCTTCTCTGTCCATGGGATTTTTCCAGGCAAGAATACTGGAGTGAATTGCCATTTCCTTCTCCAGGGGATCTTCCCAACACAAGGATCAAATCTGGGTCTTTTGCATCTGCTGCATTGGCAGGCAGATTCTTTACCATTAGCACCACCTGGGAAGCCCTTTAAAGTATTAGGAGTTTAGTTTTATTTTATAGGAATTTTAGAAATATTTTTATGTAAGTGCTTACTTATCTCTGTCTCTCAATTAGAATGGACTTCTTTTAATATGAGACTTTATTATCTAATTATTAATACTCCCTCAAGGTACACAGTGAAAGATATATGCCTTTCTGATTTATGAACAGAAACATACAAACACAGAGAAATCAATAAACACATAGCTACAGTCACAGTTCAAGAGTAAGCTCAGAAAGAGAACATCTCCCTGGTGAAGATATCAAAAAGCTGTCCATCTTCACCGTGAGCAAAAATCTCTATTTGATTCGAACTAAAAATGGGCAGATACACAATTTTTTAAAAAATAATTGCTGAAAACAAGACTCGGTGTCATTTCTCCTCTAAGAGATCTTAATAATAATGTATTGATCAACTTATAGAGATCACCAAATGATAAGACCTGAAACCAAAGTCTTTACCGTTGCCACTGTAAATGGGGTTTAACTTATCTGCTGTAAGCAAACTAGAAACATAAACAAAACAGAATCAGTAGAAAAAAATAAGTTGGAGATACAGAGGTTCAGCCAAGTTAAAATTTTATTGCTGCTTGGAATGTACATATGAGAGTCAAGGAAGATGTGTTAGGGTTTAAGCTGCCCATTCTTGGCTCTCCAAGAAGAATCCATTGTACATCTCAGTGGGACTTCCAGAAATGATAAAGGATGATTTTTTTTAAGTAAAACCATAATTCTCATATGAATACAAAATGAGTTTGTGTAAAAATTTTATTTAATGCAATCAGGGGAACCCGAAAGGAGTTAAAAGCTGGTTCAAAGGAGAATTCAAAGATGATACAAAAAATGAGCTCCTTAGGAATGCTGCAATAAGTATGCTTAATAGCTTGATTTCTTCCACATTAGGGAAAGTTTATGTGAGAAATTGTACATTTCAGTGGACATGAATTATTTGTATTACCAGATTTCCACAAGTTAAATTCTGTCTCTGTAGAGTTTTTAAATAGTCTTATCAAACAAAGACTTTGATAGGCAGAAGTAACTCTGATATGTGAGCTGAGTTTGTTCTCAGATTTCTCTTGTATTTCCTTATATAAGAGGATATTCATTCCTTTCACAAATATTTATTGAGCATTTACTGTACCCTGGCACCATTCTGGGCACTGGGGATTCAGCAGTGTACAAAACAGGCAAAAACCTCTGCCGTCTGGAGTCTATATTCTTGAATTCAGTTTATTTGGAATGTAATGAATTTGAAGTGATAGCAGGACATTATGGCCATTATGTGTAATTTAATCTTACAGGCAACATCCCTTTAGTGATTAACTGGTAATAAAATACAACATGTTCTTCCTTGTTACAAGGCGGGGAAGGAAAAGGCCCATCTGAGCCAAATTGCCCCCAGGACAGGTCTTGTGATGGTGCCAGCTTGGAGGTTGGTTTTGGAAGGTTCAGATACAGCACAGGGGTTCCTTGTGTCTGTATGGCTACATCCCT